>JZKD02S1658277.1:9790-20917 GCA_000966675.3 Picea glauca
ATATATTTCTAGGGTTCTATTTGTACTTGGGGGTTTCACTAGTTCCTTTACCTCCTTGAGAGGCATTGCTTTCGAGTTTTCGAGCTTTGATACCCTGCCCATACAGTGGACTGGAACTGCAACTGTTCGCCTAAGAATTGGTTATAACATGGTGACTTTAGTTTCTTGACATAGGTATCCACATAGGTTACTTGTAGGGGTTATTCTGCAAGTACCCTAAGTCAGATAGGGATCAGACAACACCCAGACTTTATGGAGGATTTTCACTCCAAAGGAATTTGACCAAATGCATTGTGAATCATATGAGGGTCCTTATAATTGGTTATGTTACCTCCACTCTATTGTTCAAGAGGCTCATATCCTCTTTGGAGAGGCATACCTTCTTATTTTGGGAGGTCCCTGTAGCCATCATATCATGTTTGTGTGCATTGGCATTTAGCTTTATTTAGGATTGTTCTCTTTGATTATTAGTTGACCTTAGGATTTTGTATTGCGTCACGAGTTCTGAATCATCGTGGAGCAAGAATATCCTCCCCGCCAGTCTCTTCATATTTTGAATCTACCACCACAATTAGATCCTTTAATGAATTCGCCTCCTAAAAGGCATAGAGTTAATACACATGGTACATATATCTCCACCTCCCAGACTCATGATTGTCCTACCATGAGTACTTATTCAAATATGAATGTATCAGGAATCCCTTCAACTCCAACCTTTGATATAGTTAGTGGAGTCCCCTCGAATCCTACATCATTGATGGTTTGGATTTCGGAGAATCCCTCACTTAATAATTCCCAACCCATGGTCTATGCTCAACCTATGAGAATGAATAATTTTGTGTTCCCATGTGGTTCACCAAATCATAGAACTCAGTTAATTCCTTGGGCCTCTAATCCTTTCTCTTTTGGTATTCCATACATGACTTCAAACTTGTCATCCTTCGTTTCGACGTCTAATGTGAATCCAATTTTTTGTATGGGGGCATGGCACCTCCTTATACTCCTTTCTCATTTGGTGGGGGTCATATCCCTCAACCAACTCCCATGGTAGGAGGTTGAAATCCTCCTTCCTTAAGACTAAATCCTATCTTCAATGTTCCAGGGTGTAGTGCTCAAATGGGTGGTCATTTTACTTATTATATTCTATCTGTCATTCCTTATTCCACAACGTCGATTCCTATGAACTCTTTTATTATGGAGAAACTTCCTATAACCTTTTTTGTTTCATCAGGGGGAAGTCAATTTTATGGTATGGGAAACCCCCAACATGGATTTCCTTCTTCTGGGAGCAACATATATCCTCACATGAGTAATACTTATCATGTCACTTTCTCCTCGCAAGTGACTTCCTCGAGGATGGTGCCCTTACAACCTTTTATGAATCAATTGGGAGGAGGATACTATCCTAGAAGTAAGGGCCATGGTGTATAATAGAACCCTGGTTGGCTCACGATCTCTCAAAACCACTATTTCATGGGAGCATGGGCTCAAATGCCACAACCCCAACTCCCTTTTCTAGAAACATTAAATCATCCAGACTTGTCAAAATTAATGAACAACCCAAGGTGTCACAATCCATCATGGTCTCCCGTCCCCACTAAGATTCCCTCTGACATTCTAAAATTTTGAGGGAAATACTGGTGAGGACCCAGGTGATCATGTGACTACCTTTCACCTATGGTGCTTTTCTACCTCCCTTAACAATGATTTTGTTTGTTTGAGACTATTTCAACGCACCCTTACGGGGGTTTCCACAAAGTGGCACATCAAGCTACCTAGGGGAACTTATGGAACTTTAAATCAGATGGCCCTGATTTTTCTCAACCACTTCCAATTCTCGGTTCGTAGTGATGCTGACATAGAAATTTTATCGGCTTTTCATCAAGATAAGGCCACCCACATCTCTGATCATATTCAAGATTTTTTGGAGACAACTAAGAGGGGGGGGGGGTGAATCAATTGTTGTTGTTCTTAAACAATTATGCCCATTTTAAACTCCTTACAGAACACTCAATGACGATCACAATATTCAACATCAATCACACACATGAAATATACAGAGACAGATATTTCCTGAGGAAACCCATAAAGGGAAAAACCTCTTCTTCTTGATATGATAAGTAATATTTATTTTCTGTACATTATCATTCTTAGGAGCACCAAATCCCTTTGAGGCTACCACCTCTGTTTTACAAGTAACAACTTGATGAGAGCACCAACTCTCTGGTTTCTCTAGCACCCACTAGAAGGAAGCACCAACTCCTTGGTTTCTTTGGCACCCACTAGAAGGAAGCACCAACTCCCTGAGCATTCCAACACCAACTGGATGGAAGCACCAACTTCTAGTTACACAGGCACCAACCTATATAACAGAGAACAACAGTTCTCCCTTGCACCACCCTAACACCTTGGTTTTTCTGGCTGCAACCAGATGGAAGCTTCAACTCCCTGTGTTCAAGCACCCACTTGAAAATCTGAGCACACCAGTCCTCTCTAGCACCTCCCTACCACCTTGATTATAAAAACTTCATTACATAAACTTATTATAGTGATACAATGTTTGTCAATGGCTTACCAGTCTCATCATTGTTCTGCTACATTACTTTGTTGTGCGTGCATCAGTGTATTCCTTCTCACATCTTCTTGATATTTCTGATATTCTTCTCTTTCTCTACATGTGCACCTCGACCTTCTCTTCCTCTCTCATATATGCATCTATGTTATATATATTTCTACTGCACTTTATGCTCTGTGCAACATTTCCATTCTATGCGCTACACCTCTTATGTGCACTTCAGCTGTTGCACATAGCATGCTTCTACCCGTATGAATAACTCTCAAATGAAGCAACCATATCTTCTCCATTCTATGTATATTTATCATGCCAATTCCTCTTCCAGCTCATACACCTAACTCTTCGTCCTCTCTTGGTGATTATGCTGAGTTTGTTCTTCATCAGTGGTTGTTATCTGAGATTCTTTGGCTTCTATGGAAGTTATAGTCTATGATGCTTTTCCATCTGTAAATTGTCTATATGATGAGTCTTAATTCCACTAGTGGTTACCTTGAGACTCTTCAGCTCCAATGGCGATCACCCTGCATCTCCTCAAATTCTCTGGCAGATTCAATCACTCTATTCTGGTAGTTACTGAGAAAACCTCTCTGCACTCATCCCTTTGGTGCCCTTTCACTACTTGAGAAAACATCACAGTGGGCGCTAGATTTTCTTGCTAAGCCCCTTCCTTTCACGTGACCACCGGGGGAGACATTAAGCCTATCTAGAAGCCACTTCTCAACTCGGTCTAGTGAGCACTAGATCCATTTCACGATATGACCTTGGGATATGAACTCATGTGACTACACGATTGTGGGTGCATCCAAAGGTTCTTTGAATCAAACTTCTTTTCGCCCTGCAATTTACTTTGAGCTACCATGCGTCCTTTCTCCAAAACCATGGTTTTGATTGTGGCCCTCTCACCAAAAATTAAGACCCGAGCATGTTCTGACCCCGCAATGCGATGGGACCACCTATCTCACGATCTTGACGGTGCTCCTAAGCGGATGGTTCAGATTTGTCCTTTCATGATATGCAGATCAGATCTAACCTCCCTAAATCAACGAATGAGATTTACTTTGTGATCCGGGCTCCAGGAGTTTCAAATCTTAAACCTCCCTTTTCCCATACTCCAAACTTTCAGAGTTGACAATCCACTGACGCGTGTCCCTCATCACATCAACGGTCCTCGTTCACTTCGAGAATTTGACCTTTCAACTAGATCAATGGTCCTGTGTCCACTTTCTTGATCAACAGTTGAGATCTGCTTCACTACTTTGGGCTTTAGTGATTTCAATTCTCAACCTTCACACTCTCGTAGAACTCTTTTAGCTGGAGTCCACATATTCCTACCACGTTTCCTTCTCAAATCAACGGTCCTCTCTTACTTTGGCTCTTTGGGACATTAGGATGATCGCTGCTTCATTCTCCTCTGGAGTGGTCACCTGCTGAATAAGTCATAGGCGTTGGAGACCGCTTGTTGTCAGTTAACACTTCCACTTACATTGTCCTTCCACTGAACTAGATCAATGGTTCAGAATGCACCTGAGGTGATATTTAGATCGAATGAATGAGAGCGACTTTGAACCTTCGTCCTTTCAGACTTCAGGAATTTTGACATTTGTTGGTGATGAACCTTCTGAAGTAAATCTCCCATAGTGACATAGCTTTCTTACGTCACTTGTTGACATGGCATGAGCCAATTTTCTCTTGAAACTTGTCATCATCTGATTATTCCATGTGTACTTGTTGATGTGGTCTTCCCCATGTCTTTGTTGACGTGGTATTCCACATGTCCTTACTGACGTGGTCTTCCATATGTCCTTGCTAACGTGGTCTGCCACTTGTCCTTGCTGACATGGTCTGCTGACGTGATCTGCTGATGTGGTCTTCTGATGTGGTATGCTGACCAAAAACATTGATCCAATGGTCCTCGTATGTCCTCCAAATCCGATGGTCCTTATTCATTTCATATTTCCAGGCTTTGGGTTTTTCCAATATCAAACTTTTCAGAGCGTAACCTCCTTGTATCTTTATATCCGAAGTGAATCCTGTTCGTTGATCAAAATATTATATTGACGGCTCGATCTTTCTGTGATGTATCTCTTCTAGCATATAATATCCTTCCACTTGGAATGATCCAATGGCTGATGAAAATTTGCATTTTGGGAATTTCAAATATCAATCTCTCCAGAGTGTAACCTCCTCGCGTCTTTAGATATGAAGTGAATGTTGTTCGTCTATCATGAAATTAGATCGACGATTCGATCTTTCTACGATGCGGATTTGCTAGCTTATCCCGTCCTTCCACTCGAAAGTGATCCGATGACTAAAGGGAATTCGCATAATCAAATTCTCAATCATTTTTCCCCACTTATCCTGTCCTTCCACTCAAAAATGATCCAACAGTCGTGAGGACACTCGAAGCAGATCAATGGTTGACAATGATTGTGGAACCACAAATTGCGAGTGATTTAACTCGACACCCAAACTCCGCAATTTGAAGTTGGGCGTTGTTGGTGAGTCAACCACAATCGTTTATCTTCAAAGCTATAAGATTGGATGGTCCTGACTAATTGCAGGATTGGAACAAGCGCAATTTTTAATTCTCCTGTCAATCTCCGCAATTCATCCCTGTCGTAGATATGGCAATTCCGCATCCGACGGTCATGATTTAATCTAAATTAAACTCATTGTCTGTTGGATCAACCGTAGTCATAGATCTTTGAGGCTATGAGATCTGATGATCTAGACAGATTGAGGGATTGTAATTGGTGAGTAGTTTAATTCATCTTTCTCTCCTCACAATTCATCCCTGCCGTATATCTGGCTTGTAGATCTAACGGTCTTGATTTGATCTGAGTTTTATCGCGCCATCTCTTCTGATCTTTGATTCCTTCTGCACACTCTGCCTATAATCATGCCATCGTCACTTTTGTTATTGCCTGTAAACATGCCATTGTCATTATTGTTCTTGCCATCAATGACAAGCACACTCTGCCTGTAAACATGCCAACAAGAGTGTCATAGATGGAAGAGGTTGATTAAAGCTTACATTCCTCTAGAGTTTCTATTTGAATGGTTCCTCAAGTCCTTGTTGCCTTACATTTCGAAGGATGTTTCTACATCCAGAGTGACATCTGAGGAAGATGCCATATTCAAAGCATAGAAGTTGGACCTTATATATGCTCAGTCTGGGGTGCTTTATGAAATTATCTCTGACACGTCGTGATCGAATTATGATTCTCAACAAAATCCTGGGCCTCATGTCGACGACATCATAGGCTCCACAAATGCTAAGACTATAGACTTGGTGATGAACAAGCTGAAAGATTTGTCTCTTAACTCATTTGCAGTAGGAAAATCTATGACTTCTTCCTGACCCACCCAGTCGAAAGATGTGCATTATGTATAGTCGACGAACTTGAACAATGAGCATCAACCCGAAGGGAAAAAAAGGAAAGCACGTGGTAATAATTGTAAGGGTGGGAAGAATAATAAAGATAATAAAGACATGGACAACAATAATAATGATAAACCTAATAATAACGTTGGTGAAGGCAAGAAAGAAAAGAGGAAGGTCAAGTTTCCTTGTAAACTTTGTAAATATGATCACCTTACCCACTTGTTCCTCAAAGTCGAGGAAGCCTCGAGGCTCATAGCGCAACAACCTACTGTGTTGACTAACCCATTTCCACATAACCAAAATATGACCTCGTGATCCTCCAACACCGGAAATGTGTTGAGTTGAAGTCAAAATCCCTCGGCACATGATGGTGGACATCCATGCATCAATATGTTTAAATTTGAGGTTAGTATAGCCACTCGAGATCATGATTATGGTTCTTTGCAGCCTGTTATAGGTCCAGATAATCCTCCTCCGAAAACACCTTTGTAGATTGATAATCCAGAACCTATACCTCATATTATGAAAGGAGCCCTTAAGCGCTCTTCCCACAATCCTAATTCCACAGCCGCCAAAAATTACTCGATTTTCAAGGATTTGGGATGAACGTCATGCACGATGTCAGCTTTGGAGGTGCTCCATATGTGTCCCACTCAGAGGAATGCCTTGCTATATTCTTTAGGATCTCTAGATCTGAGTGGCTCAAAGGTCATCAAGTTCAATGTTGTGGATGTCAAACCTCACTTTCCTTACCATGTGGCCTTTCAAATCCATGTGGAGGGTATGAATGTCACCATCAAGMATACTATCATTGTTGAAGGCACTTCGATGTTCATAATGTCTATATATTGTTGGAAATCCATTGGCTCTTCGCCACTTTATCAATCCATGACCATGTTGACTGCATTCAATGGACGYTCTTTTATAACCCATGGTATCCTTCACACTTTCCCGGTCYAGTTAGGAGRAAATRCCATGGAGGTTGAGGTTGAKATAGTTGATGCACCTCTCAACTACAATATTTTACTCGGGTTTAATTGGACTTACACTATGACAGCCATTGTTTCGTCAGCTTTCCATGTTTTATGCTTTCCTCATGAAGGGAAGATAGTTACGAGTGACCAATTGCAATTTGTGCATCCTAGTCCTTCTGCATATGTGGGACCTTCATTCCCCATTATTGATAATTCTCAGCAGGAAACTAAGAACGTTGGTGTCGGTATGTATTCCCCCTTGATGGGAACTTTCAATTTCTCGGCATCAATCTTGTAAATTAGTTCCATCTCTGGTGAGACTTCATTGTCACTACCATCCGTTCCTTTCTGTACTTCATATCTTACTGACCCATGGACCCTACCTTCTCCGGATGTGTCATATGAAGGTCATTCACACATCGGGATGGAAATGCCACTATCCACAGTAGAAATTGTGTATCAATCTATACAAGAAGCTACTACAGACCTAGATCCTCCCTCCTTGTGGATGGATGAATTGGATAATGTCTTAGAGCCCATATGGATTGTACAATAATCTTATTCACATTATTTCCTTGACGATACTTTACCCTCAGATGAAGCCATCATAGAGGTCATGTTTGGTCTGAATAGGCCTTGGGACGACATTCATCATATATCTTATTTTCTCCCTGGGCTTGAATGGATTTAACATGATGAGTTTAAGTCCACCTTGAGTGAGATGGTTGGTCACATCATCATTCCATTAGATAACATGGTATATATTTTGAATGAAACATGGCGAAAATTTCTCCTACCATCATGATAGACATCTCTAGAACCCGTGGTAAAATTGAAAATGTATATATCGGTGCATATTGTTGTCCTAAAGAAATTTAGACCTACATTGATCTCTTCAAATAATTCCAAGATGTATTTGCTTGGTCATATGAAGAGATTCTAGGGATCAACCCCAGTATTGTCGAACATGAAATTAAAACTTATCTAAATGTTAAACCTGTTCAACAACAAATTAGAGTTGTAAATCTTAGGAAGGCCCATGTTATTAAGGCAAAGGTGGAGAAACTATTCAACGTTGGATTCATCTACACAGTTCCCTTGAACAAATGGGTATCCAACCCCATTCCCATATATAAGAAGCAAGGAATCATCTGTGTATGTATGGATTTTAGGGACCTGAATAAATCCTATCCTAAAGATAATTTCCCCACTCCTTTTATTGATCAAATTATTGATGAGTGTGCACGAAGCAAAGTCTTTTCTTTTATGGAAATTTTTTCAGGTTATAATCTAATTCAAATCAAACCCGAGGATCAACACAAGATGGATTTTTTTTGTCCTTGGGGTACCTTTGCATATCGAAAAACTCCTTTCGGTCTTAAAAACGTTAGAGCAACCTTTCAATATGCCATGACCTTCATGTTTCATGATCTTAAACATATTGTCGAAGCTTATCTAGATGATCTAGTTGCTCACTCTTGAAAGAGGGCTTATCCTACGAATCATCTTCGACTAGTATTTGAAATATGTCATTATTATCACATTTGGTTGAACCCTCATAAATGCATATTTTGTGTTAGGTCTGGCCGCCTTTTGGGATTCATAGTTTCTGAGCATGGGATCATGGTGGATCCTATGAAGGTTGACGCAATACTTCGATTTCCTCCCCCATGTAATATTTGACATCTTTAGGGTTTATAGGGGAAGGATAACTTCCTACATCATTTTGTAGCTAACTATGATAGTATAACTAAGGGTTTCATGTGTCTCTTGAAGAAGGATACTCCGTTCATATGGGATGAGTGAGCCCATGATTCCTTTGATGTTCTTAAGAAATCCCTGGTATCGGTACCTATGTCGAATCCCCCAGACTACAATAGATATTTCCTTCTTTATATTGTCGTGTCTGAAGGGAAAATTGGTATGGTTCTTGTTCAAGAACATGACAAGCTCCATGAGAAATTTATCTATTACCTTATATGAAATCTAGTTTGTCCTAGACTTAAGTATTCTCATGTAGAAAAGATATCCTTAGTAGTTGTGCATGTGGTTCAGAGATTACTTCACTATATCTTACTCTGCAAGACTATCACGATTGTTGATATCAATCCATTTCAATACATACTTGCATAGCATATCATAGGGGAGAAACAAAATAAATGGATTGTGATTCTACATGAATTTTACCTTGATTTTACCTCTGTGAAATCTAAGAAGTCACTAGTTTTTGTGGAACTGATGTCAGATTTCCTATGTTGGATGAGGATATTTTCCATGATGATTCATTCATGGATGAACACATCTTCCTTGTCTCATATTTGGACCCCTGGTACGAAGATATTCTAATCTACCTTCATGCTCTGAAGCTTCCCCATCATATTTCGCGAGATGACCAACGACGTATATGCCATCAGGCCAAAAAATACCTCATTATCAGTGACACATTATATTGTTGTGGGGTGGATTATATTTTGCATCATTGTTTGACTCATGAGGAGGTTGAAGTTGTTCTTAATGACTGCCACAGTGGGGCATGTGGTGGTCACTTATTCGGGATTGAGATAACCCAAAAGATATTACAAGCTGGTTATTTTTTGTCATCAATTTTTAAAGATTGTGTTGAAGCAGTCAAGAAATGTCACCCTTTCTAGGTGTTCACTTGTAAGATGCGCTCACATCCTGCCCCTCTGCACCCAATCATTACCGTCGGTCCCTTCACTAATTGGGGGGTGTATTTCATGGACTTCAACCCAACCTCAACTAGGGGGCATTAACACATTATTGTGGTTGTGGATTATTTTACTAAATGGGTTGAGGCCATGCCTATCATTAAATCTGATGGTGAGACTGCAACATTTTTTGTATTCAATCATATTATATCTCGGTTTGGAATCCTAAAGGAATTGTCACTGATCATGGAAGTCACTTCCAAAATGAAATGATGACAAATTTATCATCTAGAATGGGTTTTAAACACGATCATTCGTCACCCTACTATCCCCGGGAAAATTGACAAGTAGAGGTCGTGACTAAATATCTCAAGACCATTTTGAAAAAAACTATCAGGTAGAGTAAATCTAACTGGCATGTGATGCTTTACCCTGCACTATGGGCATATCTAACCACAGTAAATACTTCCACTATTTTCTCACCATTTCAATTAGTCCATGGTGTGGAATTGATCCTTCCTATTGAACGTGAAATCCATTCTCTTAAGTTGGCAGTCAAGCTCCTACCTAACACGACCGATCTCAAAGAATGCCTTGTACACTTAGACCAACGTTGAGATGTTACTGTAGCCATCAAGGAAAATAAATGACGTGTTAAGGTCTAGTATGATAAGTCTATATGTCCCTGCCTGTACGTTGAGGGTGACTTGGTCCTTCTCTATGACCAAGTTAAAGAACTGTTGGGGGTAGGAAAGTTCAATCCCATGTGGCACGGTCCTTACATCGTAAGACATGTCCTTGAAATACGAGCCTACGAGTTATAAGATTATGAGGGGAATGTGTTGGATGAGCCCAAAAATGGGTTCTACCTTAAACGATATTACGCTTGAGCCTTCAAGATCGAGTGTGGCCTTGGTATACTAATGTATGTTAGTGTATATATTTCTCTCTTTATTCTTTTGTGTTGCATATTGCTTATTGAGTTTTCCCTTGGTTGGAAGATCTAAACCTAATATTCGATGTTCTTAGGATTCACTGATGGTTCTAGACGTCATACTCGAAACACGGTTTCTGTCGCTTGGGTTATCTATTCACTCGAGGTACAATTGGTGTCTTCATGTGGCATTTGTCTAGAACCATCAACGAACAATGTAGTTGAGTATAGAGTCGTTATAGAGCTATTACGTGACGCCATTTCACAAGGTGTTTGATATTTAGAAGTTTTCCTAGATTCCAGTTAGTTGTATGTCAATTGAACAACAGTTACTGGGTCAGAGATCCTACACTACTCCGATGTTTCCTTCGGGTACAAATTTTAGAACGATATTTTGATTTTATTACTTATAATCATATACGTAGAAGTTTTAATCAAGTATCTGATGCATATGCTAATTACATTTTAGATTGGAATTTGTCACATAACTAAGTAAAGAAAACACACATTCATACATTATAAGATATGCAAGTAAAGTTGAAGACCAAAATATTTTATATATGTCATCCTTATAGTCCAAACAATATGGT
>JZKD02S1658277.1:28907-55289 GCA_000966675.3 Picea glauca
AATGAGGCTCAAACTCATATTCAGGAAAGACTATACGGACTCCCGAGCCTACAGTGTTGTTAGAAACGGCATGGACACCATAATGCAACTAGGACCTACCTAGGGCATCCATGTTTCGGTAAGCTCTACCACCAAGTTGCGACACTTCTAAAGCAGATATGACGGTTCCGTGCCACAACCGGATGGGATCGATCCTATATCCTAAGAACAAAAGGCAACGAGATGAAACAGTCGGGATGAAATCCTACCCTATATGCTCAAGTTGATTTTTGAAAAAAAATAAAAAATTCTTTATGGACCGTCAATATATTTTTATTTTTATTTTTTGAAACTCAATAAAAATTGTCCCAATACCTACTCAAATCCCTCCCATATAACTATTGGATCACTCTAAATGGTTCTTGGTATAAAGAAACTGATAAAGGGGCCCAAAAAAGTGACAAAAAGAGGCCAAAAAGTCTATAAATAGAAGCTGGCAGCTCATTATCACCATTGCTGATTTGGAAATTGACTCTGGAGCCAAAAGACCCTCTTTTCCAAAGATTGTGATTTCAAGAGCTATAGTGGACGAAACAGACTTCTGCTTGGGCCAAGTAAGTACAAACTCCCTTGTCTTTCTATTCAATACTTCGTTTGTGGATTTTAATTGATTTTGGGGGTGGGCGTCGACCTCAAAGAGGTCGGCCCTAGGCAAACGCATGTTGTCCAGGGACAGCCCGCGGGTACCCGCGTGCAGAGCCAAGCTTGCACGTGGGTACCCGTGACTGTCACCTCTACAAACCGCGGGTACCCCCCGCGTGATGCAAAAATTATCCTAACAAGTCCTGACCCCCCCCCTTTTTGCTTTGTTGTGTTGGCAGAATGTATGTTCAGTGGAGGGAGAGGGAGCATGAGGCCGCCAATGATTTAGTGGCCGCAGATTCGAACGTTATGGTCGTGTTGATGCAGTGTGGTTTAGTGAAATTATTTTTGTGTCCGTTTATGCGCGCGCAACCAAGGCTACTGAATGCCCTGGTTGACTATTGGCACCCTGATGCATAGGCTTTCATGATAGAGGGGAAATCCTTGGTGCCCACCACCGAGGATATTTATTTTTTGACTGGCCTCTCGAGGAGAGGGGAACCAGTCAACTTTCAAACTTTTCCTATGGGGCCGAGCAAAGTCTCGGAGCTGGTAGAGGAGTATTGTGAGGCTAGGACCGATCAAAGACATTCCTCGGTACCCGTTAGTAGGATTACCAACCTCGCCCTTCAGACTATTTTATCGCTCATTGGGTGGATTACCGGCTCCACGACCGTGCATCAGGCTTCACGCGCACAGATGAACTGTGCAATCCAGTGCATGAATGCACAAATTTTTGATTGGAGTACCACACTACTAGTAAGCATGACAGGTCAGTTGACAACTTGCAGACAGCGGACACACATGAACTTCGGGTTTGGGACCATCCTGTGTTCATTTTTCTTCGAGAGAGTTCCATGTTTTAGTCCTCGGCTGACAGTACGAGGACATCTGGCTACTGTCCCCGCAGTATGCAGATGGGCAGCGTTGCTTCCGCGACAGGGTGGTGGAAGGACCATAGAGGCCTTCAATGACGACTTTTTTTCCTGGTTGTCACGACAGATCCTAGCTATTGAGGACTACCCATATGCGGGGATCGACTTCTCCAGAGATCCAGCGATACCAGTGCCTCCTAGTGAGGAGCGAGGGGAGATGGGTAAGTCTCCACCTATCTATTTTTTTTGTTTGCATATGTAATTTTTATGTCTTTTTTGATATATATATCATGCTTTTGTGTAACAGAGTTTTTGATGGGTGAACGTTTATTGCATGCAGATGTGGGACCCGTGTGACCTGCTGACTATGCACGGAACATGCGTCGCCCATGGCCAGAAGCCGCAGCTGCCGCCGCTAGAGGAGCATCAGTAGCTGGGAACCTCCCAGCAGGAAAGGCCGAGAGAGTCCTGAGATGGATTGAGCAAAACTTTATTGCGCTCACTCGCACAGTTCCCATGGCAGAGATAGAGGACCTGCCACCCTCCATGCAGACTCACGTCGTGGGGGCACCTCAGACATGGGTCCAATTGTTTAGGCGTTTATCCCAGGTTTTTCATGATTATAACAGGGCCCATAGGCCCTGAGCAGACTTTGAGACTTTTTATGTGCCACGAGCACCTTATTGTATATATTTTTTGAGGGCATAAGCCCGGTGACTCGTTATTGTTCCCACTTTTTGAGGCGCTTGCACCCATCTATGTACTCTGAGGATTTTATGATGTTTATATATGGTTTTTATTTCTTTTTTGTGTCTTATGGATTATGTGTACAAGAATGTATTTACATGTTTATGTTCATGATCTTTTTATATGTGAGCAAGATGCCAATCTAAAATGTGATTAGCTAGAGTATCTGTGATTTAATTTAGAATCCTAGGAACATGAAAATATGTGATATAATCAAAGTTGCGTTCCAAGAGACGTACCCTAAGGAATCGTCGGTATAAAGTTGGGTCATGGACCCAGTATATTCTGTTTAGCTGCGACACAACCAGTTGAGTGTCTAGATAGACTCGGAGACGAGAGATACCCAATGATAATGCATCACGAAGCAACTCAATAACTACGTTATACTTGGCAACATTATTTGTGGTGTCACCTAAGCATATACCTCAAAAAGATAACAACTGACCCTGTGGTGTAAAGATTACCCAAGTTGCGGAGGCAAGCCTCCGCGTATGTCGACTAGCACTGTCCGCATACCCAACGAACACCTCAGACTCACTTGACATCTGCCATATTGACGAAAGATAACATCAATGACACGTCCATAACATGTTTTTAAAAGAAATGTAAAAAAGTAATAGTACAAAGACTATACATATGTTACAAAAAGTTACCCACAGTGACCGTTCTATGAGTAATACTTCTTGAGGTAGAGCCCATTTCTAGGCTCCGCCAAAGCATTCCCTTCAAAATCAACCAGATGATAAGCGCCCTTTTTTAAAACCTCCTTAATAATGAAGGGTCTGAATCACATGGGTTTAAACTTTCCTACCCCCAGGGGGTCCTTATCTTGGTCATAGACCAGGACAAGGTCGCCCTCAAAGAAAACCCGAGGATGAACGAGCCTATCATATTGACACTTGACCTTATGTTTATGAGCCTCATTGGCCAGGGCCGCATCGCGACGCTGTTCATCAAGCTGCTCTAGGTGTACTAACTGTTCTTCAAGCAGAGAAGTGTTTGGCAGTAACTGTATTGCCAATTTCAAAGATGGAATTTGACATTCGATGGGCAAGACTGCCTCCAGCCCGTAAACGAGTTGGAAAGGTGAGAAACCGATTGCAGTCTTAACTGACATTCGGTAAGCCCATAATGTCGAGTACAACATCAAATGCCAGTTTGACTTGGCTGAGTTGATAGTTCGTTGTAGAATTGTCTTAAGCGTTTTGTTTACAGCTTCCACCTGCCCATTGGCTTGGGGGTAGTAAGGTGATGAATGTTCTTGCCGTAACCCAAGCTTTGACGTTAACTCAGACATCATTTGGTTCTGAAAGTGACTGCCATGATCTGTGACAATCTCTTTTGGGATGCCGAACCATGATATAATCTGGTTAAATAAGAATAGAGTTGCAGTCTCTCCATCATATTTGAACGTTGGTATAGCTTCGACCCACTTAGTGAAGTAGTCGACACCTACAATGATATAACGGTGCCCCCTTGCTGATGGGGGGTTGCATGTAGTGTAATCAATCCCCCATTTATTGAAGGGACCAACTGTGATGACAGGAAACATGGGAGCTGGATGTGCCCTCATCTTCCGTGAGAATATTTGGCACGGATGGCACTTCTTGACCGACTCGATACAATTTTTGATAAGTGTGGGCCAGAAGTAACCTGCTCGTAAAATCTTTTGGGCTGTTTCCAACCCGGATAAGTGACCGCCACAAGCTCCTGTATGACAATCGTTGAGCACTATGATGGCCTCCTCATGAGTGAGACATCGACGCAAGATGCAGTCTACACCTCTCCGATACAACATATCATTGAGTATGAGATAGTTCTTAGCCTGATGGCGTATTCGCGGACGCTCATCATGAGAAGCAGAGGTGGGGCACTTCAAAGTCTGGATATAGATCAATATATCTCCGTACCAAGGGTCAGACGATTCAATCAAAAACATATCCCCCCAGATAGGCGATTCCTCAGGCACAACGTCACCTGACTCAACTGGAAGCTCCTAGATGAGTTCTGCGAAGACCAATGACTTTTTGGACTTGGCTGAAACGAAGTCTAAGTCGAATTCTTGGAGGATGACCATCCATCGACTGATTTTTCCGCCGATAACTCGTCGTGTCAACATGTACTAGAATGGATTCACGACGACGACGACAGTGGTCTTGCGAAACAGAACATAGTGACGGAACCGTTGAACAACATGAACTGCTGCCAACGCAAGTTTTTCGAGATGGGTATAATTAAGTTCCAGTCCTATGAGGCCTCGGCTCAGGTAATAGATCACGTATTCATAAAACAAATCATCTTCCTGAACTAAAACCATGCCTATGGTTGACTCTGCGGCAGCCAGATATAATAAGAAGTTTTTGTTATAATTAGGTGGCCGTAGCAGAGGTGCGGTAGTGAGGGCGTGTTTTAATGCGTCGAAAGAGCGTTGAGCGGCTTCGTCCTAGAAAAAGGGAACATATTTCTTCAGTAAACGCATAAAGCCCTTGGTGATTTCGGCATAGTTGGCGATGAAGCGTCGTAAGAAGTTCGCCTTGCCTTGAAGACTTTGAAGTTGTAAGATTGTGCGTGGGGGGGGGGGGGAATTGGACTATTGCCTCCACCTTAAGAGGATCGACCATGATCCCTGTTGTTGAAACGATGAAACCTAACAAACGTCCTAACGTGACGCAAAAGCTGCACTTGTTGGGATTCAAGCGAATCCTGAAGTAGCGACAGCGTTCGAAGATTAGCCTGAGGTGTGTAGGATGATCCTTTCGCTTGCGAGAGCATGATGCTAAATCATCTAGATAGGCCTCGACTATATGTTTGAGTTCGTGAAACACAAAATACATGGCCCACTGGAAAGTGGCTCCAGCATTCTTGAGGCCAAAAGGCATCTTTCGATAGGGAAATGTACCCCACGGACAAATGAATGTCGTTTTGTGTTGGTCCTCAGGTTTGATTTGAATTTGATTATAGCCCGAAAAACCATCCATGAACGAAAAGGCTTCACAACCGGCGCATTCATCAATGATCTGGTCGATGAATGGGGTTGGATAATTATCTTTTGGACATGCCTTGTTCAAATCACGGAAATCGGTACATACACGAATCGTGCCTTGTTTTTTATCGACCGACACGAGGTTTGACACCCATTGATTCAAATTAATAGGGTAAATGAACCCTGCCTTAAGCAACTTCTCAACCTCAGTCTTGATGGCCGTTGCTTTCCTAGGATTAACTGGATGAAGTTTTTGTCGAACAGGCTTAGTGTCAGGATACGTTGTGATTTCGTGTTCAACTATTTTTGGATCGATTCCTGGAATTTCCTCATAAGACCAGGCAAAAACATCGCGGAATTCTTTGAAAAGATCCATGTAAATCTGAATCTCTTTGGGGGAGAAATCCGCTCCGACGAATACATTCTCCATGATGCCAGGGTTTCAGGAGATGTTGATAGGTATAGTGGCAACAATAGTCTCCATATTTCCCTCAGCATAAATTTTCTGTGTAGCTAAGAGGTTAATTGGACATGGCTGATCTCCCATCATGGTGATAGTGAATTATCCTGCCTTGATTCAGTGTAACTCTGGGAGGAAATATGATTTGTGATGAATATCTTCCCAAGGTTTGTCCGGACTGGTCATTGCTTCGATTACTGCTTCATCCGAAGGCGATACCAAGTATAACAAATCGTTGTTGGCGAGAGAACCCTGAGCCCAGATAGGCTCTAGAAATGGATCCAACTCTTGTGCGAGAGCCGAATCAGGAGTGGTTGAAGCTTGCTGGACCAAAGAGTATGCTACTTCAGCAGTCGACAAGGGCATGGACATGCTGGAGTGCCCTGTCTCATCCATCGTGGGTGATGGGGAAGGAAGAATCCACGGATCCTGAAAGTAAGTTGTGCGGAACGACAAGACATGAAAAATATCAGCCTTGTGGTGAGTCGATATAAACTTGACATCGCCTTGAGGAGGTGGGTAATTGAAAGTGCCCATCAAAGATGGGCACAAACCAACTCCTACTTTAACGGCACCGGCTTGAGGATTATCAATCATGGGAACCGTGGATGCCCCCAAAGCTGGGTCAGGCCTAGAGAAGGACAATTGATCTATGGTCACTATCCGGCCTTCGTGTGGAAACAAAAAGACTCCAAAAACTGTAGAGACCACAGTTTGCATAGCATAAGTCCAACTACGACCTAAAAAGAGATTGTAGTCGAGGGGGGCATCGACTACCTCTACTTCGACAGACATGGTCTTCCCTGCTAACTATACAGGGAAAGAAGGAATGATGCCATGTGGTCGAAAAGAACGACTGTCGAACGCAGTGGTAGGTGACGGAGACAACTTGGGCTGACCAATAGCTTTCCAGCATGCTAACGACATAACGCAAGTCGAAGCGCCCTCGTCGACCACCGTGCAGAAGATATTCCGTGTAAAAGTTTTTGTGGGGTGAGCCACTACTATCTGAAACGCGACGTGGTAAGGCAGACGAGGTTTCAAGTTAGTCGTATCTAACATGATGGTACCCGAGTTACAAGTCTCAGTAGAGCCTAAAGCAGTCAACAAGGCTTTCCTCTGAGCAGGGCAACTTTGGATGACTTCCAAAGCGGACATAGCACAAGGGGTTTGGGATAAATCTTCCACCATAGAGTAATTCTGGTTGGCCCTTGCGTTTGGATTGTGAGAATCCTTCTTAAATGCACCCTTTGGAATGTGTGTCATTGTTTCACCCAACATCTTCTTGATCTGTAGAGGAAGAGATGGGATCTCGACTTCTTTGCCCTTCTCATAGGTGCTTGGTTTACTATAGTCGTGCGCTCTAGTTGTTATTAAAGCATCACCCCTAACCATATATACGTTTGCGAATGAGGAATTGTTAGGAGGAGGGCAGGTTTCTTGACTACCCCCTTCGACACTTGTAGAGGCTTGAGTTAAATTTTGACCATGCTGAAAGGGATTAGTCAACACGGCTTGTTGTTGCTGTGTGACAAACTTCTGGGCCTCTGCAAGCCGAGGACATAGATGGGTTAGGTGGTCTTCCGCACACAAGTTGCACGGATACCTTGCCTTTCGCTTTTACGTGGTGCCCTCGCCAGCATTATCGGTGGGTTTTTTCTCCCCCTTACCCTTCTTGCGTTGTTTTTTCTTCCCTTCAGACTGTTGGCTGGCCTTTGGGTTAGTCATCTGAACGGAGCGTACTTCCGACGTTTTGGTAGGAGGAGCAGCCAAAGCAGTAGTCTGGTTGTCCACTGAGTGTTGGATAGATAATTGTTGCAATTGTTTTGTCAATTGCTCAGCGGGCTTGGTTTGTGTGGAACCAACAATACCATCGGCATGTGGTCCTGCTCTCTGTCTAGTTTTATCCAGTATCGATCGTGGAGGATCCGGTAGGATGTTGTATAATAAACCAGACTAAGAATAGATAAGCTCAAACTATTGAGCCCTCATGATGGCATCTTCTTCGGAGAAAACCCCAGAAGTTGTGACATCTTTGGATAATTGTGGTACTAAAGACTTAAGAAACCACTCAAGCAGGAATGCTGGTGGAACTGGTACTTTGATTAGACTCTTTCGGCGTCTCCACTCTCGGATATGATCAGAGATATGGTCCGCTGTCATCTGTTAGAAATTGGCTAGCAACTCTGTGCTAGCATCGTATCTCATAGGTAACTGGAAATGGTTAAGGAAGGCCATCGCCAGTTCACCAAAAGAAGAATATCGTGAGTGATCAAGCTCGATGTACCATTTTGCAGCACTCCCGATGAGAGTGCTTTGAAACAATCACAACTGGACGGAGTCATCTTTCAGTGAGTTAGATGAACACCAAAGATGGAAAGTAGTCACGTGATCACCTGGATCTTCGTTAGGCTTGGCCTTGAATTTAGAATGTCTGAAGGAATCTTCGTTGGCATAGGAGGCCAACGTGGATCGTGACAGATAGGATCATTTAACAACCTTGTCAAATCTGGCAAGTGTAACGTTGCCAGGAATGGTAGTTTGGGCTGCTGCTGATAGCCTGGAAAAAAGGGTCCTGGAGTTTGATTGGCACCAGGTTGCCAGGAAAATTTTGGCTGCTGGCCCAGATTCTGGTAGAAACCATGGCCCTGACCAGCATAAGGATTTTTCATCTATGGAGACAACATTGGCTGATACCCCATGAAGGACATAGGATGTTGGGCATTCATCGTGTTTGACAAAATTTGGGAAGGATTACCCCATGCCGGTCCTGATGGGAGAGGCATAGAAGTCTGTCCGGGGTTCCATTGATTGTGGAAAGAATTACCCCAGAACGACATTCCAGAGGAAGGAATGGATCCTTGTCCTGAGTTCCAAGGTCCTGGTATATGTGCCCCCGATGCTGGAATAGTACCCTGCGCCGGAGTAGACTGTCCAAAAATGGGTGTGCCCCTAGATGGGAAAGCAGTGGATGCGAAAGTGTTGTTACCAAACGTCCCATTCCAAACAAACGGTGACGAACCTACCGGTTGAGTTTGCGCAGGTGTTCCTTGACTCCCGGCTCCAAATGAACTCGTGTGTGCAGGCTGCCCGGCGGACTGCTGATGCAGACCACCAAGCGAAGGGGACGAAGGAGAGATATGACCTCCAGCGTAAGGAAAATCATTATAAGGGACAGGAATGCCCCCTAGTTGACCTTGGAGAGGAGCGTTGGAGCTCCCTACCCCCAGACCCAAAGTCTGTAAAGTGGAGTAAGTGAGTGTAGGACTTGTACCCGAACTAGGCATATCGTATGAAAACGGAGGGCCTGTCGCACTAGGTGTGAAGGGAGGTGTGGCCGCCGCAATAGATGGGGTCGGTCCACTATGTGACATAGTTGCGGCCGAGACCGTAGTGGCTCGGGCCGACGATGGCAAGTTAGGAGATGCTTCTCATGTGGTAGAAACGGTGGTGGGAATGGAAGAATTCCTAGAGGAAGTAACAGTGTTTGTTTCCATAGCTGTGTGAGGCACTGACAAGTATTCGTAAAATTGAATTGGCACAATAAATTGCGGCCAAGTATCAGTGGTTGGGGTTTCAACCGAACCAAGATTGGCAGTTGATTCCTTCGGGAGTTGTTTGGGCTCAATGGTTTGAAACCCGGTTGCTTCGAAAGAACCTTGTTGGTCTAGCTTCCGCCTCAATGGTGGTGGGGGTGGCTCCAATATAACCGGCGGCAGGCCCAGAAGCCTTTGTGACCGGTGGAGCTCCGAATCCTCCACTGTGTGAGAATATTCATGACACGCTAAGGTATTATACACATTCAAACAGTAACACACACTAAAAAGAATCCCCTATGAGATAAGACAAGCAATCACTAACTATTTTGAAGAACAGTTACAACAACCAACACTAGAGCAACTTACTGGTGCAAGTGCAACTCGAATACGGAAGCACCCTCCAGGTATACTCTGCAAAGTGTGGCCCGATGTCTATCCTAGGTACCGTGGTATACCACCGCAGTCACCTGTGTATGTCCCTAGAAAATATTGGCAACTAGTTTGCCAGCACGCGAACAGTCACCAGGCGGGTACAGTCGATAGTCAGGTAGACCACAATGAGCAGGGTATCAAGCCCGAAACCTGTCAAGGGTATCGAGAGAAAATGGTTCGGAAGAAAACTGAGGAGCTCGAATGGATTCGAGACCCAAGAAGCTCCGTGGCAAATGAAAATGACGGAATCCCTCAACAAATCCTCGATATGTGTTCTCCACTACGCTTGGTCTGGCTTTGGAGGGGTTATCTCCGCTACCTTTCCTTACGCGACCTCGTGTTTATCCCCTGTGTTAGAGGGGGGTCCCGGATAACTTCCATGTAACTGGACTTCTACACTCCCTATCACAGAATCCAATGTTTGGTTTGAGTGGCCTTGGAGAGTTTACTCTCCAACCTATTCCAAGGCCCTAGTCCTGAGCTAGTGTATGAACCCTACAAACAAAAAGTCTAATAGATTTTAATTATCATTTCTTTTATGGGATTTTTCACATCACAAGGTATGAAGGTGAAACTGATGGTGTGTAAAGACTCAAAGAAAAATGAACAAGAAATGCTTGGAAACAAAACTTTTACAAAAAAATGCAAAAACCAGCAACCTTTTCACAATAAAGACTTCTTTTTCTTTTCAATTTTTCTAAGATTTCATGAAGCAAACATAAATGAATTTCGCTCAATCTACGAGCTACTTATACTCTAAATGCACTGCAAAAACTTATGAACAAAAAGACTTCTTCCTAGCTATTGATGCAGAAACACAATCTTCAAACAAAAAGAAAATGAAAAAGAGATGAATATATTTTTTTTATTTAAGTGCTAAATGAAGCAACAAAGGGAAAATGCCGACAAGCACAAAACCAAGAAAACAAAACAAAATTCTAGCTTAAAGTGCAGATCGCAAAGAACCAGAGCAAAGACGCACAATGGCAATCAAGAAAGCACTGACTCTTACGCTTGTCTAAAAACCATAAAACAAAATCTTTCTTTTTAATCTTTTCTATCAACAATCAACTAAGAAAGGACAGGCTAAGGGTATGAGGCCCTAACCTACTGACTGTGCCACCTTAGACTCAAAATCCTGAGAGGAACACTTCTCACCACAGGAGGGGATGACTGCCACCCTGATTGAAAAACACCCAATCAAGCCCGCGACTGTCACTGAAACAACATGCATGTATGTATTAATGCTAAGACAAAACTAAACACAGGCAGCCTAGACCTGGAAATGGCCTCTGGTATTGACAACTAGGGTCTCTTAAAGGCTTGGATGCTTCTTCTTTAACAGAAAAGAAAAATAATTGTAAAAAAAGAACAAACGCAATAAAGCAGACTGAGACAAGACCGTGAACCAACAAGACCCAGACAGGATCCAGAAAGCCCCCTGAGAATGTAAAATTATGACAGGGAAGAGGAGACTGCCTCTTAAGCTCTCTGAGTCCTACACGCTACTGAAACCTCTACAACAAGCATTCACACGCGGGCTGTAAGAGATTAGGGCGTGGGTCACACACGTGCAGGCCTTCTGCAGGCCGCGTGTACCTCTGTGTGTCCCGATAATTAATGTCAAGCAACAGTCAAGGAAAAGATGTTATAAAGAACCAGGTTCCCTGCTAGCTCTGACCTAACAGAAAACAGACAAACAAAGAAACAAAAAATATAATCCTTTAAACTACCCAAAAACCTCAACTAAATCCGGAAACCCTAAGAGTATCTTCCCCAGTGGAGTCGCCAATTCTGTTGTTGGGAAATAATACCCTACGGACTAACAAGCTAGGGATAAACTTACATGCAGATTATGACCTTAAAGAAATCACTTTTAACCTATCATCCCAAAACTAAAACCCATTTTTCACATACAAGCATGGAAAGGACCTACTAACCTTTTTACTGATGTTTGGTGTAGATCCTCCGTTGCGCTTTGTCCACTTGCTTACGCTGCTCCTTCCAAAAAAAATCCTGCAATCAAGACAAAACACTACGCATGCATGCTATTTTTCTACTTGAGGGTTAGAGATTAAGCATAAATCAAATAAATCATGTATAACTCATGCATTGGGACGGGAAAAGTATTCTTTTATTAATCTCAATATGAATCAACTTACAATAATGATAGACATCGACCACCGCTCCTTGATCCTGATCCTGGGCTCCTCCTCTTCTTTGTCCTCCAACTGCTTTGCTTGAATTCTCCTTAGGCTCAAGGAAAGGATAAAGGGTTGGGACAAACAGATTCGGCAATTGGGCAGAGTTTCTTTGCTAAAATTTTCCTCCTCCAAATAGTACCCCTACCCCTTTATTTATAGGCTAGAAGGAGCTAGGGTTTTGGATGAACTCTCGGCCATGCATGGTTGGGAGTTTCAGTTAACTGACCCATATCTTTTTGTCCCGTCGGCAACTTTCCTATTTTTGTGCTTTGTTAGGTAAATGCAGGCTGTAGTAGGCTTGCCAGTGTTCCAACGCGTGCAGTAGTAGGCCTGCCAGCGTTCCAACGTGCTCAGTAATGGGTTAGGGCACGGGTTACTTAATTTAAGAGGATTTTCAAGAGTTTGTTCAACATGGCTTTGGCAAGGAAGGGATATGAGTTGGCCTGATGCCAGGTAAGCATGTGTGGTGCAATTTAGGGTTATAACACCAGATCAACTTTCATGTTACTCTCCCACCATATTAAGGCAGTGCCACTTAGTCAAAGAGAAACTAATTTTATATTTGCAACCTCATCCATAATTCTTTGAACCCTACAATATACTTGTATATGCTTGATACAATTGTCCAATTTATCATCATTCAATTCTCCATAATAGGTCGGCAACTCGAACTTAACATCCAATTTTAATAAAGGTAGATTATGATTAGTCTTCTTACATGACTTCTTTTGATGAGAAGATTGTTTAATTGGTTCAGAAGAAATTGATGATGAGGAGGAGGAAGGGGAAGGGGGCTTGGAAGGTCCACTGCCTTCACCTCCTCCTTCTCCTTTTACCAAAGATCCTTTTCTTGTAGGATTTTAAATTCTCTGTTCTAACTCATCTATTGTTTCTTTTAGTGATTGAAGCGTGGCTCTGATCTCTTCATGGTTCATGGGTTGATCTTCTTCTTCTTTTACCGAAGCCATCTTATGTCGTCTAAATCTTTTCCCAATTTCAGACTTATAACTTGCAAGTTTTCCTTTACCAAGTTTGAGTTTGTCTCTTGTAAGAATCGACTTGCAAAATACTTTTCAAACATACTCTGATACCAACTTGATCCGAAAAATCCTTAGATATTGATAATTTAAAATACACATATACATTTACTTGATCTTTGAAATAAAATGATCGCTTAACAATTTTGCAATTAAATGTAAAATACTTATCTAGCCAATTCCACTTTAATGATAAATGACTTGCAAATAATTGAACTTGAAAAATCGGAGTTCACCCAAATTGGGCTACCTCTCTGGGTCCACTTCCAATAGATACTTCTTTTATTAATGCCCAGATGCTTTCGTTTTACAATGTCCTTTTTGCATGTTGCTCAAATGTATAAACAGAGTGCACCATTGAGATCCTAGCGAAAAATTATGCAAAAACAATATAAAATACTTGAAATTTCATCAAGGTGACCCCCAACACGCTTTACGATGTAGCCTCATACCTTTCATACTCTTGGAATGTTTTATGAGAGTAAAATATGCATAAATGGTGTTTCTATCTTGGGGTGCATGCCATTAAATAGGCCACCCCTCTTAACCAATTTCTGAAACTTTAGGTTGGCATTAATTACAATTGTTGGGGTTTTGTAACCAAATCCCAACTATAAGGGAGTTGGTTATGGTGTTGTTGTTAACTCGTTTGCTTTGTTTGGTGGGTCATGGGTCCTATTCCCACCGGCCATCATATTTCATGGATTTTGTTACAATACATATACAATATGGTTAAAACATCTACATGTTTTTGGGGATGTTTTTATATGGTTAATATAACAACTATATAGTTCAAACTCTTGTTAACACTTGGTTATAACTTCTCCCGTGCACTTTGTGTTGATCCCCCCTCCATGCTATATGGTGGGTCATGCGGTATGGCTAGGACCAAGTCTAAGGCTAATAGTCGAGGGCGTAGGCCCTCGATCCTTTAGCAACCCATATGCAACTTTGTATAAACTTAAATATATAACATGCCATTTGTATAACAAGAACCAATGTATGGTGTGTTGGTAAGGTGGCTTTGTTAAGACCTTTGGTGGTTTTGGAGGTCATGGGTTTGAACCCTATTGAATCCATAACATTTTATATAACCAAACCAATATTGGCCAATGAGGGGTCGCCACATGGCAGCCTCTCATTGGCTCTTTTAATGCCACATGTTAAACTATGATTGGAGCCACTTGTCATCATGTGATTGCACCACTTGTCAACATGTAGTTGGATTGTGCCTTTCCCATTCAGCTTCCAATTAGGTGACATGTATCAACCCTTCATTGGTGACATGTGTCACCTCTTTATTTTCCTTGTACTTTGACCTTTGACCTTGTTTGACTGAAACTTTGACCATTGATAACTTTTGCATATGAAATGTTTTTGACGAGTCATTTGCATCATTGGAACACTAACGACGATATCTACACATTGATATAATTTTTGAGACAATATGAAGCATTTTAATTTTGAGCATTTCTGAACCATTATGGACCTCTGTGATCATTCCCGAATCCTCCTAGATCAGGATGGCATAATTGGTTATGGAACATACTTTTCGTTCATTTCTTTGGACTTATCTCTTGCGTAGGGTTTCTCTAGGAGACCATCCTAGTTGTTGACGACCATGGTTCCTTAAAAAGTGTCCTACAAATGCAAATTGACTATGAGGCTCAGAGAATATGTGTCTTTGTTTGTTGATTAGTGCGGGGATACAAATGAAAGAACACTCTATAAGTCGAATCATGGTAGATAAAAAGGAGAATCAATGAGTCGAAACACTTTTCTCACCTAGAAGTATTGTAATAATAATGTCGCATTTTGTTCATCTAGAGTAGGAATTACTGCCCACTGGTCCTTACTATCAATAGGTCTATAGCCCCTTCCATCCTTTCCATTTAATTTGCCTCACTGAACGAAGATAGGTCGTCGTAGCATTAATTTCATGTTTTCTGCCAGCCACCATCATTAACTCCTCATTCATTCTAAATTGGGAAAATAGTCCCTCTCTCAGTTGCATTAATGACTCTATCTTTTAGAAATTGGAGGAAATATACATGATGTAACTTCCTGTCACATCCATTTCTATTACCACAAATATTTTTTTCCATCAAATATTTCATTATGAAATGGATGGATCAATACATACGTCGATATTATTCTTTAGGGGGCACCGTGAATGATTCCTACGCACCCCTACATTAGTTCACCAAGTGTTAATTTGCAAGAATGACCCCTGATAGGTTGTGACACATTTTCACACGGGTCTAACTTCTCTATTTTCTCCATGGAGGATCAACAATAGTTTCAGTTGTATTTGGGGGCATCCACGAACTTACCATTGTTTCATTAATATTGTGCAACTCATTATTTTTCTCAATAGGGGTTAGAGGGACTAAACGAATGGATGTTCCGTCTATTATAACATGTTGATTTTCTGTATCCATCCTTCGCTCATGAAAATCTCTCACTCATCCAATAATAATATGAGGAATCGTATGGACAGAATGTCTTCTCAGCAGAGCACACTGAACTTTTAGATATATGCTTTGCACACCCCATCATTTCTTGGCTACCCAATTCCCTTTGCAAGAAGACATGTATTGATGGATATCTACCCCCCAACTTGAACCTTTCTATTGTTGAATCTTCCACAAGTTCTCATTCACATAGATTTTATTGATTCCCTTCCCACCATTGCACAGGTATCCCAATTAACAATGTGTCGAGGATGCATACCCAATGGAGTACGATAATATGTTGCATTCAAACAATGAAACTATCCATCAACTCCATCCCATATAACAGGTAGGACCCAAATTCATCTTTGTTCACTTCAGCGGTAATTCAAGCACATATCCTCGTATAAATTTCATAGATCTTATGTTTCCACCTCTCCATGGAGTCCTCTAAATCACTATCATATGAATTCACACTCTGCCAACTCAACTCCCTATCCTCTATGGGATTGGCATAATCTTCCCTGCCCCCCCTCTGATCTGATAAATATTTTCAATAACAGATCTCTGTGTATCCCCATTCACAGGCTCGTTGTATCTATCCCCTTCATTTGGACCTAATAGCATGATCATGTGTAGGGTGTCTATCTCAAACGACATTTGTTTCTTCTTAAAATTCAACATAACATTGTTTTCAAAGGCCCAATCAATGTCAAGTAGGGAAGGGTATGGATCAAAGTCATCCATGATCTTTGTCACTTCAAAATATCCCTTGGTATTCACCCCTTCTATGCTTAATTTGACCTGCTCCAGTCGACCTATAGGATAGATTCAATATTGATTTTACAACCGAAGTTGAATGAGAGACCAGACCAAATTGTGTTTACCCATCAACTCCCATGATTTCTACTATAATATGTTCACATTAGATCCTATATCCAACATGAAACCTTTCATCTCATAACTTTTGATTCCATCCTTCATCTTGAACTCTCTTCTTGTGCATTTTTGTTTACTAACCTGGAACACATCCCTTTCTTGTAGGGGGGGTGATATAGCTTTGTTTGTTCCTTCCTCTCCCATGCAGGTTGCTAACATTTGTGTCAAATTTCGTGCAGCATCAAGATCACTTAACAACCTTAAACAACAATCCAAGAAGTTATTTACTTGGTCGTCAGTTTCTGCTTCACAACCCACGTTGCACAATTCTTATTCTCGTGTTGTTTGCTTCAACTCTTTGTGCACATGATCCTGTATTTCCCTTTGTTTATATGATTGCAGTTATTCTAGTCTGTGATATTCTTCTAGTGACCTTTGTGTTGTGCATTATATATCCTCCTACACATGAGCTTCCTCCAAAGATATATGTGTGGCACATTGCAATTCTTCATGGGGTCAACCTTCCTCCAGTGGCCTCTATGTCGCTCATTTTACTTCCTCACGGATCTGGTCCTCCTCAAGTGACCTTTGCATCGTGCACTGCAACTCTTCTTGTTCTCTTTCCTCCTCTAGGTCCCTCTACACGTCATGCAAAAACTTCTTATGTTGGACAACATCAAACTTAGGAGGGGGCTATGATGCCTTTCTTATCTTCTCCTCTGGCCTTTGACTTGAGCTTTCACCATGTTCAAATTTCATTCATGTCTTCGCTCTGCCTCAAGTTATCACTTGTACATTGACTTCCTCATCCTTATTTTGATTCTTGCATGGCTATGTAGTCACCATGTTGCAGTGTGCCTTCTTCTCTTCCCACTTATTTAGTAATTCAAAATAGTCCTCTGTGACATTCTTGGGACTATAACAGTACCCACAAAGAGTGAGTTGTTTGGTACAAAATATCGACACATGACCTACCTCTCCACAATTTAAATAAGTGGGGGGTCTACCCCCACCTTCTGTGTATCCTCATCCTCATCCTTGTCCATATTCACCCCTAGGACCTTCTTGATATCTATCTTTCTCAGCACCACCACGGTTACCACCTTTCTGATCCTTCTGAACCTAGAAGAAATCATGGGTGTGGTCTTGCATCATTTGAAGTGATCGACAATTTTTCACATCATGCCCCATGGATTTCTAAAATTCACAGAATGGAATATGATGCATCTTCTAATATTTCTCTAGTGTTGGAAAGTAGGGTGGTATATGTCCCTGCTATCTGCAAATCTCACACTATTTCGTATGAGGCCTAGTCAGAAATGGATTTGATGCCCCTGTTGCCATATAATTTCCCAACGTAGGACACTCATCCCTGCAGTGACCTTCATATCGACAAGTGGTACACCATATGTGATTGTGCACCACTTTTTCTTTTTCCATATATTGCAACTACATTGTCAGGTTGGAAAGTTGGAATTGCACTTGTGCTAAACCTGCTGATGCTTCCCCTCCTCCTAGTGTAGCCTCCAGGAGCATTGCAATATCCACTACTTCTACCTAAGTAGTCACCTTTTTTTGGGAAAGAGGGACTTGGATATGGAGTAGCAACCCCGAAATGAACCATTTTCTATGTTTCATGTCCTAGATATATAATTCTAGCCTATTCAACAAGATCTTGAACCATTGTTCATAATCCCACATAGTTTCTCACGGTTGTTACTTGATATCCTTAATCTATGTAATGCATTGATATTCAAACTTAGGTTTCTGGAAATCCTTAAGTAGATATCTCTTTATTTATATCAAGGACCTCATCTATCATGTTAGCGTAGCCTTGTACTTCATGTCCGACATCAAGGCTATGTCCTTGAACATGGTCTCTAGCTACACAATATTTAATGCTTTGTCAGTAATCCTCTTCACAAACCATATCATCTCACATGTAAACCAATGATTCTCTACATCATCCTTACTCATCCCATGGAACACAAGTAGCCTCAGAGTGTTATCCTAATTCTCCATCCTCAATCTCAGACTATGTCCTCCTAACTGACTACTCAGTGTCGGGGATATTGATATTGATAATATTCCTTGAAAAGTATGTTGACTTTGTCATCTTATTCACTCGCACATTCTCTACTTTCATATCCTACTCTTTCTTCTACTCCAATCACCATGTTTTCTGCGGTTATTTCTTCTTGGTTAAAAATGCACAAGGGGGGTGTCTCAAAGGAGGGGTAACTCCATCTTCTCCCAAAACTTCTTGTGAAGGAATCTAGATATTTTCCTACTTGCATCCATGTAATACCATCCACCATCGTTAACTCCTCTTCCCCTCCTCTCGGGGTACCTTCATCATCCTCTACCACCTTTGTGGCTCTACCATGTGCCTCATATTCCTATGAAGTTGTGGCATATCGCAACAACCAAGGGGTTTTGACTTCATCTTCTCATCCCCTATTACCAATACTTTTGGTATATTCACTGGATACCCTACTCCCAACACCATGCCTCTTCACAAGACTATATTCATTTGTTCTCCTCTCTAGAAAATCACACTCGCATGCACTTCCTCCTAGTGYGATATCCTTCCTCTTCATTYTGGGAGTAACCCCTTATCTTGTGTCCCTTGCTATCTTATTTATACTCCTTTGTTATGCTTTCCTTCTTAACTCAATTCTCCATGCATATATTTTGACTCTCTCTTCTCTACTCTTTTGGGTCCATTCTATTCCTCACCTCATATTAATAGCTTACGGATCCTCCTCAGTGGATCCATCTCCTCTCTCTCTTTTCCCCCTTCTTTACATCCCCCCCAACACTAGTTGGTATATTCATCCATCCTATCGGGTTCCATGCACATCATCCCTTTCTCTACGAACAACATATTGATCCACAATGGGATTTCTTCTAGCAACATTTTCTAGGGACCTTCAACAAACTTTCTTTTAGCCTCGCTGAAAGAATCAATATATTATATAACAAACTCAATAATGTAACCTTCCTTCACCTGAGAAAACCATAAATCAATGGCAGAAGTCCACTTATTATCCAATTCCTTTAGCCTATCAACTGTGATCTAATCCCAGACCATGGTTCTTGAAGCCTGAAAGTAGTATTAGTGGGAGTCTTCCTCTTCAACCGTTCATACAATAAATAGGAAAATTCAGTAAAGAAAATTTCATGCATATCAGTGTAGATATACATATTCTTCCATCATTCCACATTGGCAATTATACCTTCAGTTTCTCTTTGAGAAAACTAATCTTACTTTGCAGTCAAACAATCTTGAATTTCCTCTTGAGATAGATACCACCTCATTCTCTACCTTCATCATTCAATACAAAACCCTCAGCTCCTGGCAACAGAACCATTCATTGGCTCGCTTTCACATGCCCTTCCTAACATTGGGGGGTTAATGACCCAAGGTTCATCCAGAGCTGACCAACAAAAACCCAAAGTTGTTTGCATATCAATCTTTGGTCAAGACTAAATAAATTCTCACCCGAGATGCCATGAGAATCACAGAGACCATATGGTCTTGTGTCGATTATGAAGAGTTTATTACAAAAGGAATCCATTCAGGTTGAAATGCATACATTCCATTGCATTATGTTGAAAGACTAACAACAAGTAATAGTAACGCATACATTCATCGGATACAGGATCAACACATCAAGGGATAGGAATAATTGTAGATTTTATTATATTCATTCAACTAGTCACATACATAGAACAAGATACTCATCATTTATCAGAACCAATGCTCTTCACTCTTATACATTCTCACAGTAGTGCATTAGAAGGAGCCATGTGCTTTCCCTCATATTATACATGTATTAAAAAACTATATTTGCAACTATACTCTTCAAAAAACCACGAGCTCAGAGTGAAACCACTGAATGTGTTGGAGTTACTTCACACACACCTAGGATTTATTTTTCCTAAGGTTCTTCCTATGTTTATTAGTCATTATTCAGTCTCCTATATTTTAGGGAGAATATTCTCTTCAGTTTGATCAGTTGAGTGAAGTACATATGCCACGTTGGTATTATCACCATGCAACATTGGGATCATCACTAGATAATGTGCATTATCCTTGGGATCATCACCAAACTAGCTCATTACTCATGATTCCCTGATCTCCTCCTCACTTCACTATGTTCCAATTAGTTAATTGAAGACTGATAGACTAGTTAACTCAGCTAGGTGGCAGTTCACTCCCGTAACTACCCGAGAGACTAGACTAGGTGGAAGTTTACTCCCGTAACTACTGGTGTGTGTCCAGATCACTCTATACCACCACTATGGTGGATTGAATTCTCCTCTAGTGCGCATTGGTTGATTTATATAGAGTATATCATGTGTAAACTATCATTCGTTCATTTGGTTAATGAGAATTCTTCCATTCTTTCTCTCATGCTTCTCTTTTCTCTTATTTTCTCTACAACTGTGTATGTCAATTCCCATATAGATATATTATGTGTAGTTTCAACACATTTACATGGTATTAGAGCCGACAGACTTTTATGGAAAATACACACCAAATTATTTTTGCAGGTATCGAAGATTGAAGACAGCGGAAAAATGGAATTTTCAAAAGAATTCATTCTTACAACTTATAATTTCTTTGCATGGAAGGATAATATGATAATGAATCTTTGAAGGAGATGATTGTACAGGTTAAGCATGAACACAGAGATAGAACCAACATCAGCCATAAAAAAATCAAAGTATCTAAATCGAATGGATGAAGTGTTCAGAACAATTTGCAGTCTCATTTCTCTTGAACTCTGCTTTCACATATCCTCATGTAAAACCCCCAATGAAGCCTGGACCACCATGGGAGGGATTTTTTGTAAAACAATATGAGATGAGGGGATACATGCTCGAGGTGGAGTTTCTCACATTGGATCAAAAAAACTTCGACAATCTCCAAGATTTGTTTACCAAATATAAGGATTTGTTGTCACAAATCAAGTCGAGGTCACCGGAAAAGGAAGAATTGAAATCACAAACGGAAGCTTCGAGAATGTGCTACACGTTCTAAAACTTTACATCAATATTATCTTCATGTATCAAATGAAAAACTCCAAAAATAGAAAGAGATTCATATTCACACCTGATGCAGTGGATATCTATGACATGCAAACCAATTTCAGGGTTGCTACTAGTGAGATAAATCATCAATCTAGACTCTACACATTTTTTGAATTTATTGAACCAGATTTTGCATTACTGCTTATCCATGCTGATGAAAAAAATAGGATATGGCATGAAAGGTTTGAACATTTAAATTTCATATATATGCAACAACTTAGAAAGTAGGGAATGGTTGATGGTATACTCGACATCTTCTTCTCCAAAGGAATTTGTGAGGGATGTGTTCTTGGAAAACACCCTCAAGAGAAATTCGATAAAGGAAAGACTTAGAGGGATTCATCTCCTTTAGATATGATCCATAGTGACCTCATTGGCCCTTTTCTGCATCCATCAATCAATAAATAAAGGTACGTGCTCATTTTTGTTGATGATTTCTCACACTTCACATGGATTTTCTTTCTCAGGAAAAAATCAGAGGTCTTTCAACACCTCAAAGATTTCAAATCCCTTGTTGAGACACAGTCAGGAAATAAAATCAAATTCCTATGAACAGATAACGAGGGAGAGTATGTCAACCATGATATACCAAATATTTTTCATGAGGCATGGATTCAGTTGGAGCACATGGTCCCCTATAGTCTGCAACAAAATGGAGTTGTTGAGCGAAAAAATAGATCTCTAAAAGAGATGGCATCTTGCATGCTATATGAAAAGTTACTTCCACGAATATTATGGGCTGAAGCACTTAATTGTGAAACCTACATCCAAAACATATCTCCCCATAGATCTATCAAGGATAAGACCCCCAACGAGGCTTGGAGCCGCCTCAAACTAGAAGTGACCGACTTTCATATTTTCAGTTCACGTGCATGGCTCAGGATTCCCTCTGAGAAGAGGAAGGCACTTGATCCATAGAGAACAAAGTGTATCTTTATTGTATACCTTGACAATGTGAAGGGATACAGACTCATTGATCTTTCCTCAGACTGAATCATCATTGAGCGAAGTGTCCAATTTGAGGAAAGTGTCTTGCATGTACCTCAGTAGTCGCATGCATACATTTTTGTTCTTACACCTGTCAGATATGATGAGCATACACATGTTGACTCTTCTTCAGATGAGAGTTCTGATTCATAGGATTCATATGAACCATATATAGATTTAGTAAAGTCATATGCAGATTCAGTGCATCCAGATGCAGATGTAGAACCAGAGAAGAGGCCCAAGTGGGCCAAGACTACTCTTCAGGATGCAAGGGATATTGTTGGGGATCAATCTAATAATAGGATGAGTCGATCTGATTTCGAGGAGCCTCCTCTTTCACTCACTGCCACTAAACTGATGCCACCCATGAATTTTTTCTTAGTTCAATCTTCAGATCTAGAGTCTTATGGAGAGGTTGTTGGAAATCCCTTTTGGGAATCCACCATATAGGAGAATTACAACTCCCTCCTCGAAAACCAGACTTGGGATCTGGTTCCCCTTCCTTTAGGAAGGAAACTTGTTAGGTGCAAATGGGTCTACAAGACCAAGAGCACAACAGATGGACAGATTAGCAGATACAAATCTAGGATAGTTTCCAAAGGCTTTCAACGGGTGCATGGAATTGACTATGATGAGACCTTCACTCCTGTAGAGAAGATGGATTCCATATGTTTGGCACTTTCAATTACGACAACCAAGGGATGGGAAGTCCATCGGATGGACATGAAGAATTAATTTCTTCATAGTGATATCTCTGAGGAGATCTATATGGAGAAACCCCAAGGATTTATGCAGGATTCATCTTTGGTATGTACACTGAAGAAGTCTCTTTATGGCCTCAAGCAGGCTCTGAGGGCATGGTATTCCAAGATGGATTCCTACCTATTGTCATAGAACTTTGTACATTGTAAATTAGACCCCGATGTTTACATGCTCAGGACAACTGATTCACTTCTACTTCTAATTCCATATACTAATGATTTGTTGATCATCAGTTGCTCGATTTCAGTGATTGATGCAGTTAAGAAGATTCTACATGATAGGTTATTGATGATGGACATGGGTCCACTACATTTCTTCCATGGACTCGATATTATTCAGGATGCATAAGGAATCAAACTGTCTCAGGCCAAGTATGCACAAGATATCCTTGATATATTTCAGATGATAGACTGCAAGTCTTCCCCGAAACCTTTCCTATCAGGAGTCAGACTTGAGGATGGCGAGGACACTCCACTAGTTGACAGCACATTGAAAATATAGCTAGTGGGGAGATTTTTTTATCTCACACACTCTAGACCAGACCTCTCCTATGCAATGGGAGTAGTATCCAGGTTCATGCAGGAGCTGCATGAGCTACATTGGAAGGAAGAAAAGTGTATCCTTCAATACATATAGGGGACCATCACCTTTGGGATTCACTATTCAGTAGACTCTACATTGGACCTCATCGGGTTCATTGATTTTGATTGGGCTGGCGATAGCATTGATCGCAAGTCCACATATGATTACTCACTTAGTCTTGGTTCTGGGCCTATCTGTTGGTCGAGCAAGAAGTAGTATACTATTTCTCTATATTCAACCGAGGCAGAGTACATAGAGGTAGTTAACATAACCATTCAGGCTATGTGGCTACAACATTTTCTCACTGATTTGGGCATTTAGTTTCATTGGTCGATTGTCATCTAGTGTGACAACTAGAGCATTTTGAAGTTCTACAGAGATCCATTTCAGAGGCAGAAGACAAATCACATCAACATCCACATGCACTACATTCGAGACTTAGTACATGAGGGGATCATCGACCTACAGTTCTATCCTTCAGCAGAACAGACTAGCAAAACAAACTACATACATCTTCACCAAGACCTTCACTGAGTAGAAGTTCCATTCTCAGCGCAGTCGTCTTGGAGAGAAGGACACAGTTGCCTAGCAACTGTCAGTTCTTCTTTTTACATACATTGTACTTTTAGGGGGGGGGGTTTCCCATAAGTTTTTCCCTCTTTCCTCATTTATTTCAGTGTACTTTTTTGTATTTGGGTAGCTAACATGGCCTTGTTTTCATGACCCATTCTTTATTTTCACCATAGTGATGTTTAGGGGGGGTGTTGGAGTTACTTCACACACACCTAGAATTTATTTTTCCTAATGTTTTTCCTATGTTTATTAGTCATTATTCAGTCTCCTATATTTTAGGGATAATATTCTCTTCAATTCACACTTTAGTTTGAACAATTGAGTAGACTCTAGATGCCACATTGGTATTATCACCATGCAACATTGGGATCATCGCCAACTAATGCGCATTGTCCTTGGGATCATCACCAGACTAGTGCATTACTCATGATTCCCTAATCTCCTCCTCACTTCACTTTGTTTAAGTCATTTAACTGGAGACTGATAGACTAGTTAACTCATCTAGGTGAAAATGTGCCAGAGAAGAGATCACCCACCATCCAATCCATTGGATGATAAATTTTTCATCGAAGGGATAGGTGCAGGGAATAATGCCACATCATCATGTTGAGTCAACATGCCCTATCGACATGCCATGTGAGAGGACACGTTAGCAAGGGTAGGAAAATAAAAGACTGACAAGGGGAAGGCAACATGTGGAAGAGGAAAAGTGTCCTCCATGGTGTATTTGGGGCAAACAAAGTGGTCGTTATCATTCATGTATCTCTAAACTTGAAAAGAGTGAGGGTGATTGATCACAGTCAATCTAATTCGTCAGATCGTTCAAAAGGTTTCCTTCAAAATGACTCGTTTGGGAAGCTTCTCCAATAGTTTAAGTTGATGGGAAGAGTCTGACAGTGTATCGAGCTTCAAATTTCGGGAGAAATTGGGAGAATGGTAAGTTTTTCATTCGATGAAATTTTCCCAAACAGATAAGTTCGATAGTGTTGCATACATTAGGTTTTAGAGAAGGAGTAGCATGGTGAATAGGTGAGTCTGATAGTGTATCAAGATTCATATTTTAGAAGAATAGAATGGCATGGTAAATTTATTAACCTGGTGGAAGATTCTGATAATGTATTGGGCTTGAAACTTTGGAAATACTTGTGAAGAATAACAAGTGGAATTTTTGATGGATATGTTCCAAAAATATGCCCCATATAATATTGCAGATGATGTCATTTAGAACATGTGGGATAGATCCACGTGGACACGATGACATCATTATAAGGAAAATGTTAGAGGAAATTTAAAGGGGCATAAATTATTTCCTGGAGCTCAGATTTGAGCACAATTACAGTCGTTGGAAATCTCTCAAAGAGAATAATTGGCTCATGAGCTCATAATCATAGCTAGAGTGATGTATAAGATGAGGAATTTTGAACATCCCAACAACCTAATAAATTTTAGGGGGTCAACTATGTTACAGAGTGATATCATAGTAGAGTTCAAAATCTAGGCCTAGATGGTCCAAAGGTAGACCACAGGGATAGGATTGTTTAAGCCTGGTTCAAAAATAATTGAGCCTAAAATATTTAGGAACATAATATAGAAGCAAAGGTTCTGGACAAAGAAGGATGGCATTGAGGTTGTATGGCCTATGAACCTAAGACTAAACAATTGGTTGCAGTACCAAGGTTTGTATGAGTTCTTGAGAGTGAATAAGCTTGTTGTTTCAACAATTGTAATGCTTCCTATAAGGATGGATTGACATAGCTTCTTGAAATTATGATTATTTCTAATGTAAAAGTTGGAGCCTATATGAACAAGCTCCTTGTGATTAAGGAATTGATGGATAATTGTTATCGTAGTCCATTCGACATTGTAGTGGAAAGATATATGTTGTTGGATGTCCAGTTAGATGTAGGTAAGTGGATTCTGTGAATAGAAGGGTTGAATGGGCTCAAGGTTTGTGGAAGAAGTCACAGGCTTGGAAATCATAAGTGAAAGGTCTTTTTTAAAGAGATTGGACATGACTGCAGTATGCAAAAAAAGTGCAACTAGAAGCTCAATGAAGGCCACAGTCAGGATGTTGACTGGTGAAGAATATGGCCAAATAATTCATCCTTGATAATGAGGAGAAATTTCTCAACTTACCTCTTTATATTT
>JZKD02S1658277.1:64676-80088 GCA_000966675.3 Picea glauca
GTACCTTCCTAGGGCCATATCTTACTCATCCAGAGTCGAATTTGCACCAAACGAAAGGCAGAGGAAAGGTAGCGGACAGAGATATAGCATGGTCATAGGAAATAATTTTTTTGTGGATTTTTGGTAAAGGGGAAGAGCCTCTTAAGGTTCAGTTCCAAGGGGTCCCCTCACCGAAACAAGCCCAAATCGAAACCATGCTTCGGCTAGCTCATAGGGAAACTTATAGGCAGCAAAGGGTGGGTATAATCAGGTCTGAAAAGTGCCTGAACAATAGGCATTTCATTACTTACAACAACCAAATCCCAAAGGCTCGTTTCCCTCCTAAGTATCTCAGTGAATTCCCCACACCTTGGGGCTTCATCCTGGTGAATTCGGCAACCATGGATGGTCGGGAATTGTCCTAAACCACCTCATATACAGATGCAAAACATGGCAGCAGTCAAAGATCCTTTGGGATGGCACAAATTCTAAGGCAAATGGTGATGTGGCATATTAAGTTTTGTTTATGAAAAATGACTTTTTGTAATATGAACTCTCGCATGATTTACTTGTTGGCATGTATTACTATGTAATTGAAGGATCAAATCAAATCTGATTTGATCCCCTTTTTGGATAAGGTTCTCTTTAGGATAAGATTCTTTTGGATAAGATGCTTTTAGGATAAGGTTACTTTTTGTAAAAAGACAAAAATACTTTAGGGTTGGTCCACTTGTCACTTTTCCAAAAGTGACAAGTGTCTTGTGACCTAACCCTAAACCTTCACCTCTCCACAAATGAGGATGAATATAATAACAAAGCTTTGCTGAAATTTTCAAGACTCTTTGTGTGTGTGATATTTGTTAGATTTTAGTTGTTGGATGTGTCATTTGTTGGTTAAGGGTTGAGGGGTAGGGGAAAATGCTTGTTATGTTAGCTATCTCCAGGAGGGATTGGTTAGCTAGGTGTTTGTTTTTGCTTCCTTGGGTTTAACTTGCTTACTTTCATCTTCTAACAACTTGGTTTAACTTGTTTAATGTGTTTTAGTGCAAATTTTATGAATTACTCAATTGTTTTCAGCCTTAGCTAGTGGCTAGGAGTCCTAGGTCCCCTTAGGACGACTCTTAAATAGGCCTCTTAGTTGGTTGTTCATACTTGTTTTCTTTATCTTTTCATTCATGTATATTTCTGTTATGTTTTCTTACCATTAACCTTGCTGTCCCAAATAGGAAAATTGGTCATTTTGGTCAATTTCCCCCCACAGGACATCCATCTTAGTTGGTTGTTATATACTTCTTATGTGTAATTTTTTATTATATTTATTTCAATTTTTCTATCCATAAATACTAAACTTTCATTGTTTTCCTGCAAGGACACAACCAATCACCTATTCTGGTTCTCCTAAGAGGTTGGGGACTACCTAGAGACATGTTTGAGGCAAAGGGGCCAGCAGGGCAGCGAAGAAAAACATCTATTTTGATCGGTAAATCTACCCAATCACTCTCATATTCACTTTATATATCACTTGCACTCATTCAAAAAATTTTGGTACACATACCAAAGTTGATATGTTTGATTTGTGTAGATATCTTGAGTAGTTGACTTGTGAATTTATGTTAAAAAATCTGATCTATACTTGCATAGATAATCATCACACTTTTTATATTTCAAACACTAAACTTCCAACCCCCATACAAGGAGTTATTTGGGGATTTCATGCACATGGCGACTTTGCCGCTCACAAAGAGACTCAACCCATTCCTTTGGGTTGAATGGTGTAATCGTCATTTGTAATTATCCAATCTTGGTATATTTTCATTGTATCATTTTTCACTCACTAATCTACATGTGGCTGCCCCTAAAGGGGCCATACAAAATAAACAAGCTAAATAAATGCAAAACGCCACAAAAATACTTGAAATCAATTCAGGGGTCTGCCCCATACACTCAAAAAAAAAAATTATACTATTTAGATATCTATATATACATATTATTTAGCCGTGACATATATGTCGCCTACCTATTTACTCATTTTATGTACATAGTTTTAAATAGATTTAAAATTCAGTAACCAGGAGGCACACTTGTGAAAGAAATACGTGACTTCGCCATGTGGATGGCCTGGTATTTCATTTTAAGTAATTTCAATTTTGTAGGATATTAAGAGTCGAAGCTAGGGAGTCTTCATCAGGAGCCCCTCAGAAGTTTTCTAGTTAGTACAAGTCGAGTGGTCTTTCCTTAGTACCACACGGTCAAGGATTTGATTAGCTTAGCTTCGTTGGAATACTACTATGCTTGGGTAATCTCAGCAAAAAAATCCTTTAGGGGGGTCCTAGGCCTCTCCCTTTTCACAGGTATCCTTCTTCCATCCAAGCTGCTTTAAGAGCTCGAAAGCGCTAGTGACGAGAAGTGGCTAATCCATGTTCTTTGAACTGCATGGGAGACTCTTCAACCTAACCACCGTGGTCTTCCAAGAATAGTATTCTTATATTGGTTGGCACAGTCTCAGGATGTGTTTGCCTAATCGAGATAACCTTCAAAATAGTGTGGTGGCCAAGGCTTGTGATAAAAACTAAAAATTGACCAATAAAATACTTTAAAAGTCAACCTTTCGTCAATCCACCTTTCACCCACGAACCAAAATTGAAGTTGTGAATAATTTCCCTTATATCATATCCTGTAACAACTTGTAACAAGGTTGTTCATCCCCTTTTACAACCACCTTTTGATTTAACAATATTCTGGGATCACTTCATGGGTCACCCCAGGAAGTATCAAGCCATTCAGGGGTTGTTTCCCTGTCTCAAAAGCTTCGAACAACTTGTTGTTCACAATTTGCAGCCATTTAAAAGGACTTGGTTGTAGCTGTTAAGTTCATGTTTCACTATTGTTTCACATATTTTTTACTTGAGGCATCCATTAGTTAATTACCCAGGACACTGGTTTACCCCGCGGACCCATTCTGGGCCATTTTCCAACGCTTTAAGGGAGTGAACAGCTCGTTGTTTTCTTTATTTAGTTTGTTTTCCTAAAAATCAGCGATCTTGTTTTCATCCTACTGTCCATAATTTTCACCCCCCAGGCCATTTTGGCCATCCAGGAACCTGAGGGAGGACAACACCCAGGGTGGGTGGTCCTAAGAAAGACTTCTTGTAAGTCTTTCGCCTCTCTTTTTTCCCCTTCATTACCTCCTCGGGTGAAGAACCACCTGAGGTGCGGGTAGTCTCTGCCTCATGCCGAGCTATTAAAGAGGTTGTAACCGGCTTCACAGCTGGATAGGTCGGATCTGTCCCGATGGACAGATTTTTCTTATAGAACCTACCTTTTTCTGGCAACCATACTGGGGAACTTGCAAACCTCTTTATATTTTCTTATATCCCAAGCTTGTATTGAGCATTGGACCCAAATTCTTTGCGGTGCTTTTCCTACTTGTTGAAAAAAATTTGTGGCAAGGTGTTTCAGTGGCCCTTTGGAATTTTTCTTTGGTACTTGTTATAGTTCAGTTCACTTGCAATTTTCATTGCATATGGGAGTCATAAATACCATCGATTATTCATTTTCCTCTTACCTTGCCATTATCATATTTTACTTGTTCGAACTCACGTGAGAAGTTATAAATCTGTCATACCTTACATTCCACTTCGAGAAGAACAAAAAAACAAAGCTTTGTTTTTAGTTGGGTTAATCTACATTGTGTTAGAAAGAGTAGGATTGTTGTTGATACACCTCCTGTACTCAAAGTACTTACTTGATCCCCTTGCAAGCTGGTAGGGAGGAAGTATCCTAAGACTAGGGAAATAGTGTCCCCTAGGATTACAAGAAGTCAAAGTTCGCGAAAGAAAACAAGTAGTGAGACACATACACCTGGGAAACCAGGGAAACTCGTTACATCTGTAGTGTGAACTGATTCACCCTCTTCCTCTTCTCCTATTCAAAGCCCCTTACTAAAGAAAACTTTAGTTAATCCAATAACAGTTACTAATCCTCTAGTTGTTTCTCCCATCATTTCAACAACTGTTGTTGTTCCTCCCATAGTTGCTCCGATGGAAATTCCATGGAAACCCGAGACTCCTTTGAGGTTGGCCAGACCTCTTCATGACATACCTGTGGATGCCCCAAACAAGATTCCTAAGTTCAGTGGCACTGGTACATTGAGTGTTGAAGAACATATACAAAACTTCTATGATGCATTAGCACTTATGGACATAACAATTCTCGATGTCATCATTATACTTTTTGTAAGAACCTTTGAGGGTGAAGAAGCAATGATCTAGGTGGATATTGGTGGCCACCCACCTTTTCTGGCTGGCTCAAAACAGTTTTCTGGCAATTTTGGCAATTTACTATTTTTAGCAATTTTTAACTTCTAGGGCCATTTTGAGGGCCCAAATGAAGGTTTTTCGAGATTGAGATTCTCAATGATAATCAAAAGCATAATTGAGCCCCAAAAATATATATCCTCAACAATACCTTTCCAATGAGGTATCACAGGCCTAAAATGGAGGTCGTATGCAAAAGTTACGACCCCGGGAAGTTGATGTACTCACTTACCCAAACGGGGCCCACATGACTTTTGGCGCTTCATATCCTAGGGTTAATTTTTTGGATGTCTAGGGTTTTTGGCATTCCTGCTTATTGTAAAAAGGCCTTCAGAGCCTCATTGTAATCATCTTCTTGTGAATGCGAGTAGTTGTCACATCTTTTCTCAGAGATAAGTTGCCACCATTCTAGCAAGTCTTTCACTCTGTATTTTTACAGTCTCTGTACATTTCTTTCATTAATAGAAATTGTGTATTATTGTATATCTATGTTTATGGTAGCATATCTGATACATTTATGTTATATTATTGAATATCTGTGATATCTCTATGCATTTCTTTATTATATCTCCAATCTCATTTCATGACGAAAATAATCTGGATCAAGCGAGATGGTATTGTTTGCTTCCCAATGATAGTATCCCAGATTGGGACACTATGATCCAAGAATTCAAGAAACATTTTCAAGGGGCAGATGATGTGGCTTCCCTGCTCAAGGATTTCACAACCATCTCCATCCATGAGGGTGAGAAAATAGTAATTTTAATCAATGCTTTACCTCGACCTTGAATAGGATCCCAACTGCTTCCCAACCATATGGGAATAATTTGTTTCATTATTACATGACTGCTATGAATATGAATGTAAAGTATATATTGAAATGTAAATCAATACAAACTTTAGATGCGACCAAGACTAGCACCCTGGAAATTGAAAGAAACATGGAGGAATCCGGTATGATTCCCTCACCTTTAGCACAGCCCCATTTTAACGAGAGACCTGGGAATGATGTACCTCAAAACGAGGGTCCTCGATATGAACCTCCACCTACCCGGACTTTGAGGATTGAAGAAAGGGAAAATTCAGAAATGCTCAAGTTGTTAATGAACATGAACAATCAAATACTTTCCCTTAATCGAAAGGTGAATGACTTGCAGTTTTCTTCTCCTCTGAGGCCAATACCTCCTTTCCCTCCTACTCCTCCTAGGCAACATGTTGTTGAAGTGGATTGGTATCACTTTTGTCAAGACTTCCATGATCCTGAGTATTGTTACTCGTATACACATCACATGGAATTTTCTAAAAACGACAAAGCCCCTCTACCTCCAGTCAAAAAAAATCTTGCTTCCACTTCCCAAAACGACCAAGTTAACATGGAAGATTCTATTTGCTGCGATGATGATCCTCTTGATTTCGGAAGATTTGTTGTAGAAATCAGGAGTCAGGCCCCAAAACCACTCCGCAAGGGGTGGAAGAGGCCAAAAGTGATCCCAAGGACAATGAAAAGGGAAAAATTCCCATGAATGGTAGATTACCTTCCCCTACAAGGAACAGGGTTCCATGGACCCCAAATAAGGTAAATTTACCTAATAATCCACCACCCAGATCCCCAACACCGGTACCTTACAACGTCGTTGAAGATATAGCAAAGGTTCCCACCCACATGACCTTACTATATGATCTTAGAACACCCACGTCACGTGTTCTACAAGAACCCCCTACTCCACGAACGGAACAAAGAGTTCCTCTTTCCAAAGAGTCCACTTCTCAGCCTAGGGAAGCATATGATGTTATTGATTTAGACCCTAGCGTTCCTCCTTTCTGTATCTCAGTTTTGATTTTTTATTTTTTGCTCCATAATTGTGTCGTTGACATAGAAGTGAGGAACAATGTCACGCCCCTTTGAGTCATGAGAATACTGGGTCTTGAATGCACAAACCCATGTAAAGACATGTTAGCTTTGGATTCTAGGACTATAGAAACTATCGGTTACATTAAGGAATTATCCATTACTTACGACCAAGCTCCAGAGGTGAGCATGATCATAAATGTGATCATAGCAGATATACCTGAAGCATATGGAATGCTTTTAGGAAGGGAGTGGCCCACTAAAGTAAAAAAGGGTCGTTACTTCATGGAGGCAACCCACTTCACCTTTCCTCATAAGGGTGTTGAAGTTGTCATTAGGAGGGAACCAAAATACCGAGAGAAGGTTGTACCTACTTCCTATAATACGAAACATTTGTCTTTTCAAGACACAGGTATGGATACGTACACTATGTTATCTGAGGAAGATGCCCATGTCCCTCCTTCTGAGTTGGAAGAAATGGTATGGAGTATGGATTTTGACGGTGCTAAATCCAAGCACAGATCTGGGGCTAGGGTCCTTCTGTGTGATTCCAAGGGAAAAGCAATCCCTTTCTCTTTTTGGTTAGAATTCCCTAACACTAATAACATGGATGAATATGAAGCCTTAGTTCAAGGCCTCCAAAAGGCCTTAGGCTTAGAAATACACCATTTGTTGGTGAGTAGATATTCTAAATTGGTTGTGAATCAAATTAGATATAAATATGAGGTTCACAACCCACGCCTCAAATAATACCACCGAAGGGCTAAGGAACTTATTGAGAAGTTATTATCTTTCAACATTCAAGTCATGCCTAGGGCTGCAAACCATGTAGTTGATAATTTTGCCTTGGTTGTTTCTTGTTTCACTTTGGATTTCGTAAGGTCTATCGAAGATATAAAAGTCCAAATTTTACATAGACTTGCGTTACCTGATAATTTCGACTCTTGGCAAGTTTTTGACACTGGCGAACAAATTTGTAGATTCCTTGAAAACAAGGAAGAGTTCAAAGACACACATATCAGCCATGAGTTGGAAGAGGAAACTGGGAACATAATCCAATTGAAGACAAATAATATTCCCCCCAATTTGTCCGTACTGGAATCCATGTTTGATTCCAATGATGCTACTACTTCTGCACCTAGTATTGATAGTGAATCTATTAGAAAGGTGCAAGAAGCCATCCCTATTAACCTAGGAACTGAGAAAGATCCAAAACTGGTCTATATAGGTTCACAGTGTTCCTCTTCTGAGATCATTCAATTCACGGAAATCTTGACAGAGTTTAAGGATGTTTTTGCTTGGTCCTATCAAGACCTCAAGGTTTTCGATATGCATGAGATAGTCCATGCAATACCGATAATCCTTGATTCGAAACCTTATAGGGAGAGGCAAAGAAAGAACAACCTTGCTTTGGAACAAACAATTAAAGTTGAATTGGACAATATGGAAGCATATGGGGTCATTTACCATGTCTTTTACTCACAATGGGTATCTAATTTGGTTCTCGTTAGGAAGAAAACTGGTGATATTCGTTTGTGTGTCGACTTTTGACATTTGAATAGAGTGTCCCTAAAAGAAAATTACCCCATCCCACCAATGGAAGAGATCCTCCAACAAGTCTTTGGGTCTCAAATGATGTCCCTTTTAGATGGTTTCTCAGGATACAATCAAGTACCCTCAAGCCTTCTGATAGTCATAAAACCACCTTCACTACTCGTTGGGGCACGTATGCATATAACAAGATGCCTTTTGTATTGATTAATGTTGGGGACACCTTTCAACGTGCCATGYCATTGCTTGCAAAGGATTATTGGGTAAGATCATTGTTGTCTACTTCGACRACCTCACAGAMTTTTCCAAAGAAMRGAGTAGTCACCTTGATCACCTTAGGCAGGTTCTCCTTAGATGTCGTAGGTTTGGCATATCTTTAAATCCTAAGAAGACCATTTTTGGTGTTATGGAGGGAAAACTTTTGGGYCACATCGTCTCTCGAGAAGGTGTCAAAGTTGATCYTGGGAGAGTGGTAGAAATAAAAAATMTTCCCTTACMTACTAATAAAAAATAAATGAAATMTTTCTTTGGAAAGATAAACTTCCTTAGAYGCTTCATTCCTAATTTTTTTCAAGTAGTTAAACCTCTAAATCARCTTATGAAGAAGGACATTCGGTTCAAATGGGACCCCCCTACCCATCAAGATTTTGAATCCATTAATCAAGCCATTTATTTTTYCGCTCTATTAATCAGTCCTGATCCCTCTAAAGACTTTGYCATGTACAMTAATTAATCAGAGGAGACAATTTCTGCAATCTTATTGCAAAAGGATCATGAGGAAAATTCTAGGCCAGTCGCCTTCGTGAGCCAAAATTTGAAGACACACCAACTGAACTATTCTAAACTGGACAAACATGGTTATTCTTTGTATAAATTCTTGGAACAATTTTGACATTACATCCAAGGCCATAAAGTTCAGCTTTTTGTGCCTACCTCTCTCTTAGTCACTGCTTTGAATCAAACCGAATTGCATAGTAAGTGGTCCAAATGGATCGTGCGCATGCAAGAGTATGATTTGGACATTAAACTGATGAAAACCATAAGGGGGATAGGGTTGGTTGGATTGCTAACCCAATCCCACCCATCGGTCATAGTTGAACCACCTCAAGTAGATGACTTGATTTCTTTCGAAGAACTGGTTAATGAAACAGAGTTAGCCTCACAACCATGGTACAGACCTATCGTATATTTCTTGATCAATGGTGTGTTCCCACCGGACATGGATACTAAAGCCAAACGAACACTTTGTTTGCAAGTTGTCTGGTATGTTTTACAAGACCAAATCCTTTACCGAAGAAACCTTGTTGGGGTTTTGTCACAATGCTTGAGTCCTGACCAAGCCCAAATGGCACTTGAACAATGACATTCTGGGGTTTGTGGAGGTCACTTTTTAGCCAAAACCACTGTAGCAAAATTTTTACATGCAGGTTACTTTTGGCCTTCACTCCACAAATATGCCCATTTACTAGCTCAAAAACATGAAGCTTGCCAATGCTTCACTGGGAAGCAAAAGTTAGATACCTTACCCCTTAGTCCTATTGAATTCTAAATCCCTTTTGCAAGATGGGGCATGGACTTTATTGGGCCAGTTGCACCTCCCTCCAGTGCTTGCCACATATTCATCTTAATAGCTACATACTACTTTACAAAGTGGGTTGAAGTAATCGCTCTTAGGAACTCTATGAGTCAACAGGTGGTAGAATTCGTTGAATGTAACATTTTATCCCGTTTTGGAACTCTTGTTGAGATATTAACTGATAATGGATCAACTTTCATGTATGATTTCATGCTCCACCTTGGTGTTACATATGGCATCCAACTTTTTCGATCTTCCACCTATTACCCCCAAGGTAATGGATTGGCCGAATCAACAAATAAAAATCTGATTTGGATCCTTAAGAGGACATTCAAGGATAACAAGTGTGATTGGCACACAAAGTTAAGATTTTCTTTATGGGCTTATCGTATAACTCATAAGACAACAACGGTTCAAAGTCCTTACACTCTGGTGTATGGAGCTCCTGTTGTCTTGCATGTTCACTTACAAATTCCAGCCTTGAGGTTGGCTATCGTTGAGGCAGGCGATCATTTCCAATTGTTACAACATCACTTAGACACACTCGTCAAACTAGAAGAAGTAAGAAAAGATGCATTCCAACACCTCCAGAAGAAGCAAGACATTTTTAAATTTTCCTTCGATAAAAGAGCCACAATGGTAAATTACAGCGTAGGAGATGATGTCTTATTATGGGACAAAGCACACGAGGCCCCATCCAAACATCGCATGTTTGATTCTTTATGGTTGGTTCCTTACACAATCTACGAGGTCTTAGGGACAAATGCTTTCAGATTAAAAACCTTGAATGGAGAACCACTTCAATTCCCCGTGAATGGTCATCACCTAAAGTTCTTTTGCTCCTGAGAGGCCTCGTCATCTTGTACATAAGTCACCATTTGTTCTTTTTCTGTTTGTATGTATTCAATGTTATTGATTTTCCTTCTTGTATGTATTTGATGTTGCCTTTTCATGCTTGTATATATCCCCTTGGTTTCAATTTTGAGCCTTTTTGTCCCTCGGTTTCAATCTTGAGCCTTTTTTTCTACGTGGTTTCAATTTTGAGTCTTCTTGCTTGTTTGGTTCCAATTTTGGAGTATAAACCCCCTTTTTATGTCTCCCTTGGTTTTGGTCTTTTTCATTTTTAAATGTCGTAGGTTGTCTTCTTTTCAATTTGTCAGGTGTTCAATGCGAAGGGTATTGTCCTTATTGTTGGGTGGTTGCTTGAAAAGACTAAATTCCTAGAATCCCTTTTATCATACTTGGCATTTTGGGAAACTCTGTCTTAAAGTCATCTTAAATGGGAGTAAACCTGGTTGTTATTTCATCAAAGTCAACAGGGAAAGTCTAAGGAGGTAGCATATCATTCTCTAGTGAAGCTGAAAACCATGATGGAATGATGGCTTACATAGCTATTTGATTGCAACTCCACTTTACATGACCACTTACAATCTGATTTCTCCAAGCAACGGTCGTTTTCCTACAAAGTTCCATCACTTATGAGCACTTGATATTTCAGCACCTACTACCACAGGTTTTTATATTTCTTTGTTCCCTTGTTTGACTGGTTTTCTTGTGATCCAAATGGATATCAGTGGCCACACACGTTTTCCAACTAGCTCAAAACAATTTTCTGACATTTTTGGCAATTTACTATTTTTAGCAGTTTTAACTTACGGGGCCATTTTGAGGGCCTAAATGAAGGTTTTTCAGTATCGAAATACTCAATGATAGCCACAAGAATATTGAGCCCCAAAAATGAATCTCCTTGACGATACATTTCCAACGGGCTATCACATGCCTAAAATGGAGATCATATGCAAAAGTTACGACCTCGGGAAGTTGATGTACTAACTTACCCAAACAAGGCCCACATGACTTTTGGCACTTCATCTCCTAGGGTTAGGTTTTTGGATGTCTAGGGTTTTGGGCATTCTTGATTATTGTAAAAAGGCCTTCAGAGCCTCATTGTAACCTTCTTCTTGTGAATGCGCGCTACCGTCACATCTCTTCTCAGAGATAAGCCACCATCATTCCAGCAAGCTTGTTTCTGTTGCATTTTACAATTTCATCTTATTTCATTATTGAATAGAAAACTAGTTTGACTGTATCTCTATTATTTTGTGTTAAGCACCTGTTAATAATCTGTATTCATTTCATTCTACTCATAACATCCAGATCAGTGGTATCAGAGTGATCTTCTCCTTGTCGTCTTAATGCATGTCCCCAACGAGGTCGGAGTACAAAGAGTTGGGTCTCAAGCTTGCTTCTCTTGAGCACAGAATCTCTCGCACGCCCAAGCGACCTCCCATGGTAGGAGAAAAGAAAGATGATGGGATAGGAGATCCTTTCAAAATGTTGATTGAGGAAGCCCTCACGCAACAGAGGAATGAGATGATGGATAGTTTTGCGCAAATCCTTCAACGACTACCAATAGGCAACGCATCTTCTTCGAATGGAGGCGTCGCCCCTTCAAGGTACAAATAAAATTTGATATTCTTATATTTGAAGGTCAGATAGACGCAGATGTTGTAGATAAGTGGTTGAATCTACTAGAAGGGTATTTTTCTGTTCATAAATTTTCGAATAGAGAAAAGATTACTTTTGTGCTCCTCAAAGTCATTCCCCATGTCAAAGATTGGTGGGAAACTTTCTGTGAGCAAAAGGAAATATAGGAAACCTCATTATTTTCAGCCACAACCACCTGAAAATCCTCCAGGGATGCTATTAAGGAACAATACTACCCTGTCGGAAGTTATGACAACCTGTATACCAAATGGACCACACTGCGGCAAGAAAGAGACCAAGCAGTGCCAGATTTCACAAATATCTTCCATACCTTGTGCACCAAGTTGGGTATCAGAGATTCAGAGCGACATCTAGTGCTCAAGTATAGTGGTGCTCTACATAGATACATCTAGACCAAAATGGAATTTCTAGACATCTCATCCTTGGGCGCGGCCTACCGATATAACGTCAAAATCGAGCAGGTCAAACAAAAGATGCGACAATTTGGGCCTGGGAACCCCGCACAACAAAATCCAGGAAAGGGCGGCCCCAACCCATCAAACAAAGGACAAAGAAAATATGGACAGTATCAGGACAACCAGTACAAGCCACAAGAAAAGAAGGACATCGGAAAGACAAAGAAAGATACCGGGAAGTGGTGCGACTTCCATAAGATCCCTTGGCATAACACTGCTGACTACCGCTCAAAGCAGTCGCTAGTGGCCAAAGTGAAAGCCTCTTAATCACATGTAGATTATGACTATGAGAAAGAAATAGAAAGGGGAAGATGGATCATTGACGTGAAACCCAATGCCACCGTTGCTACCACCAAGCTCCAACCTGGTGAACCAGATGAGACAGAAGAAGGATAGCACCTATTCCCTTCACATATGTGGGTAAAAGGCACCCCGCTACACTTCATCGTTGATAGCGGTAGCTAGAAGAACCTCATCTCAAAAGAGGTCATCAAGCGGTTGGCCCTGCCAACAATGCCCCACCCACAACCCTACATAATTGGATGGCTCCATTAAGGAATCATTCTCCGCGTCAGCCAACAATGTTGATTGTCGTACGACATCAAGCCCTTCAAAGACAAGGTCTTGTGTGATGTTGCTCCTCTTGAAGTTTGTGATGTTATTTTGGGCCAACCTTATTTATGGAAACATCATGTTGTATATGATTCTAGGCCTCATAGTGATATTATTACTTTGAACAGGAAATTGTAGAGGATACCCGAGGCAGTCCCACCTAGTGCTATTTCCTTGATCTTTGCTAAGTAATGTAGGAAGGTCATCTCTCAGACGGGGAAGTTTGTCTTCTTCGTGATTCACTCTCAGAATAAGCGAAATATTCCAGCCACTTCCAGGGTCTCTGCAGCCGACCTCTTCACATAGCATAAGTAAGTAGATAAGGTCGTGGAAGAATACTCAGATATCTTCTCCTCACCTACAGGGGTACCTCTGCACTGCCAGGTCAAGCACCCGATCGATCTGACCCCCGGTGCACCACTGTCGAATGGGCCAGTCTATCATTATTCGTTGTTAGAGAATGAGGAGATCAAGCAACAGATCCAAGAACTTCTCCATAAGGGGCACATCCACCCCAGCTCATCACCTTTAGGGAGCCCAATCATGCTGGTATAGAAGAAAGATAGAACCTGACGACTCGGTATTGATTACCGGGCTCTGAATAAAATCACTATCAGAAATTGGTACCCGATTCCCCAAATCGATGACCTCCTTGATCAACTCATGGGGGGAAAATACTTCAGTAAGATTGATCTGAAGTCTGGCTACCACCAGGTCCCGATAGAACAGACAGATGTATGGAAGACCGCCTTCAAGTCAAAGGAAGGACTTTTTAAATGGTTGGTCATGCCCTTTGGTTTGAAAAATGCTCCAGCCACTTTCATGAGGATGATGGACGATATCCTGCAACCATTCACCAATAATTTTGTAGTGGTGTATCTGGATGACATTCTAATTTAGAGCAATACTTGGGTCGAACACTTGCAACATATTCAGCAGGTTTTGCACACCCTGCGGCAGCACAACCTATACGCCAACCTGGAAAAATTCTCCTTCGACATGGACAGGGTCCATTACCTGGGTTACATCATTGATCAGCATGGCGTACATGTGGATCCAGCCAAGATCCAAGTCATTCATGACTAGCCATCCCCAACAACACTCGCTGAGCTTCAGAGCTTCTTGGGACTTGCTAATTTCTACTGCAGGTTCGTGTTGGGTTTCTCCCATATTGCATGGGCCCTCAGCCAAATAAACAGGGGTGGTGGTAAGGAGAAATTTATGTGGGGCCAATCCCAACAACAAGCGTTTGATGATTTGAAGCAGTGCTTGTGCTCATCCCCAGTACTTTCACTACCAGACCTGTAGCATCCCTTTGAGATCAAGACAGATGCTTCAGACTATGCTGTGGGCACCATTCTCACTCAGCACGGCCACCCCGTGGCCTATCATAGTGAGACACTGTCAAATACTGTCTCTAAGTACCCTACTTATGACAAATAAATGTACTCCATTGTGAAAGCATGCCACCAGTGGAGACATTACATTCTTGGGAAGAAGAGAGTCATCCACACTGATCATAAGCCACTGCAGTTCATGCAGACATAGGGAAAATTGCAGAATGATCGCCATCAAAAGAGGTCCACATACTTGCATCAATTCCACCTCAACATCAAGTATAAAATAGGAAGCACCAATCACGTCGCTGATTTCCTCAGCAAACCGCCAGTCACAACACTCACCTTAGTGCTAGAATCCTGTGGCCATTAGACATCTGGATGGCCCCAACTCTATGAGACAGACCCTGACTTCGCCACCACCTACCAAATGTTGGGTGCAAATGCAGTTGTCGATAATTTCCATCTTCAGGATGGGTTGTTGTGTTGTCTAGGCCATATCTGTGTTCCATCAAGTCAGTGAGCAAAGCTTATCTGGGAAGCCCACTACAGTCAGGTGGAAAAACACTTCGGCGTCGAAAAGACAGTGGTGATGCTACAAAAACATTTCTACTATCTGAAACTTCGATAGGAGGTTGGCAAGTATATCAGGTCCTTCACTTCCTGCTCTATTTCCAAACCGACCACTAAGAAACAGGGCCTATACACCCCTCTTCCTACTCCTGACAGGCCATGGGAATCCATCCCAATGGACTACATGTCAGGCCTCCAATCCACCAAGCAGGGAAATGACTGTGTTTTTGTGGTTGTTGATCGCTTTTCTAAGATGGCCATTCTGGCTGGATGGAAGAAGAGCATCATAGTAGAGGCCACTGCCAAGCTCTTCTTTGAACGAGTTTGGGTACATTTTGGAATCCCACAAACCATTTTCTCAGATCGAGATAGTCGATTTCTCAGCACATTCTGGTCGAGCCTTTGGTCACTACTAGACACCAAACTCACCAAATCCACAGCCTTCCACCCCCAGATAGATGGCCAAACCGAGGTTGTAAATCGAATGATTGTGCATATCCTTCGCATGTGTAATTCAAAGAACCCTCACACATTTGATGAGATCCTTCCCTATGTCCAGCATAGCTACAACTGAGCCTTGCATAGCTCAACCGGCCACAACCCCTTTCAAGTGGGGTTGGGATTCCAACCATTGGGTCCCATAGATGTTGCACTTC
>JZKD02S1658288.1:11442-34836 GCA_000966675.3 Picea glauca
ATGATCACCATAGTTTTGATAACTTGGGAGCTTAGGAAGGTCAATATGATATTTTGAAATTGAGATATAATTTGAGTATACATATGGCACTCTAGGAGAAAGTGTTTTTCATATTCAAGACTCTTAGTGTCACAAAGATGACAGATTGTTTCATCCCACGATGTGTTGGGATCTTTCATCCCACGATGTGTTGGGAATTGTAACCGTACATCTCATTGGAGCTGTTTCGAATTTCAGTAATGTTGATTTTGTTCTTTGTGTTAGTTAAAACCGAGAGATACTTTTGATCCTCTAGATTAGGGTTGACCACCTCCTTCTAGTAACTTGAAATCTCTCCTTTTATCCTCGAATTCTTTATCGCACCACCGATCCTCCTTAAATTTATATGTAATAATATTTTTAATATTATCGTTATTTTGAAAAATGTCATCTTCATGTATTCCCGAATGATTTAGCCAAGATTTGTCATCTTTATGCCATTCTCATTTGATCCATTGGTGGTTTTGGTTGGAGTTTGAAGGAATTTTTTAGAGCCTCTTCCCGTCCATGTTATTTATATTTTTCTTTATATTAAGTACCTAATCATGGAAGTGACCCCAATGGGGAAGGGATCTCTTCTATAAGGAGGATAGAATATGGTGTATTGCCTTTAATTTTGAGATTATAAGTGGAAAAAATATTTTGGATTTTCTCTATCTTTCTCTAGGATTATCTAGAAATATCGCATCCCCAAACTTCACATCCATATTGAGTAATAGAAGTGATGAGAGTATTAAATATGAGTTTTCTGTTATTCCATAGCCAAAGGTCCTATAATTTACACTTGTTTTCAATCCCATAATAATACTTTCTCCCTCCATTTATGTTTTCTCAACAGTATAATTCTAATTGAGCTTGTGATGGGTATTGATTATGAGATATTTGTATGAATGCACTTCCTCCAAGCTATTTTTTTCATATATGAAAGTATCGTAGGTGATTTTTTTGGATTGAATTATCATAACCTTCATTTTGTTAGTGTTTACAGTCATTCCCATACTATAGAATAAGTTCATGAGGATTCTTGGTTTCTTACCAAGGTCAGAAGGACTCCTCGCCGGAAGAACAATATCATGAGCATAAAGAAGAAGGATGATGACTATACCAACAAGAGTCGAGCTAGTATAAAAACATATTCCAAATAATATTCTAACTTATCAATGTATATTCCAAAGAGAGTAGTGGATAAGGGTAAACCTTGCTTCAATCTTGTATTACAACTAATTTATTCTGACCAACCTCCATTGTTCCTAAACTTGGAAATAATATGATCATATAACCTTATTGCAACAACTCTTATCTCAGAAGAAAATTTTGTCTCTTCTAACTTATTCCAAAGATGATGAGAACTATGTCAAAATATTTACTAAAATCATTGAAACAACAAATGAGATTGGTTTCATTATTGCAACACTCCTCCACAATGATCCTAAGTGTAACAAGATGGTCCACAGTTGAGTGATAGCCTCTAAATATAGATTGGCCTTTATCTCTTTTTTTTTTTGGCTTTCAATCCATACGATGATCTTCTTTTCCAAAATAATTTTGTATAGCTTGGCTAAGATGGAGCTAATCATAATGGTCCTATAATTAGAGGGATTGATTTTATCGCTACTTTTAAAGATAGGAACAATAAGGATTTGAGTCGAGCATTTAGGGAAGTTCTACTCGACTTCTAAATTGAAGAGCTTGTGTATGTGAGGGACAACGATTGGCCCTCCAAATTTTAATATTTCGGCTTTCTAGTCTTTGATGTCCTTAGATTCAAATTTTTTGATTCAATTAAACCAAAATTCTATGTCTTCTATAGAAAATAGTTCATCCTTTATACAATCATTTGGAATATTGTCCACAACAATAGGAGATTTGTAAACATTTTTGAGGTAGGAGTTCTAGTTCTTTAAGGGAATCATATTTGTTTCTTCAGTTTTACAAGTCATTTTTTTTCTCTAGAATCTCTTAGGATCTAGCTTAGCTAAGTGCAATTCGGATTCTCTTTCTTTCTATTATGTAGTGCATTTTCCCCTTTTAATTAGGGATTTGTATCAATTTATCTTATAGGGTTTTAAGGACTTATTAGACGCATCCCTAATGGATTTTCTAGCAATTTTACACTTGTTATTGTACCAAGGGTTGGTTGTTCTAGTATTCCTTTTTTTTTTTGCAAATAAAAAATTATATATTACCTTGCAAAAGAAAAAATATTACATGTCCAGATATACATGAGAGCAAGCCAGTTGTTCTGCCACCAAAGTGGAAACCAGAACGCTAAGGTGTGACAACTGTTCACAGTTCCAAAACTTGAAGAAAAGATGACAACTATCAAAATACAACCAGAGGACTTGCCACCTGTTATGCCACTCTCATGGAAACCAGAAAAGGTGGTGGAATGGGTGCCCCGACCTGAACCATAGACTATCAATCTTGAGCCTATCAGACCTGAAAAAGAGACAAGCATAGGAAAAATTTGCAAAAATTGATCCATTGACGCAAAGAAAAAAACCTGTGAGAGGTTATGCATGCGACGAGCCAAGGCGTCCATCTTGACGGAGACTGAAGGTGGAGGGCTGATATCATGTCGGGAAATGGATACTCTCAGGATCGCCTAATAGGGAAGAATACAGGGCATCTAGGTGTTTGTTGAAGAAACTCTAGTGGTGTTGTTGCTCGGTCAGGGCCCTCCTCATTTCAAAGATTAAAACCAGGTGGTTGTCTATGAATCTGTAGGAGCCTGGAGTTGGGTGACTGTGGTCCTCTTGAGCATGGTTTTCCTCCAAGGTTGCAGCAATGAAATTAAAGGAAACAACAGAGTCCGTGACGAGGTCTTCTTCCATGGAGGTAGTGGAATTGCACCCTGAATGGTCCTCCAGAGGTAAGGCTTCCTATTCCACTATACATCCCATATAAACTGACTCTTGAAATGGACATGTGGTTTAGGTGGAAGGATGGCGCTCCATGATGATCGAAGGAAGGAAAGGAAATAATTCCTCCCAATTGGGTGGAAATTCGTCTTCCATCGGGAAACCACCTTGGAAACTCTTAGTACTGGGAGGACATGGTTGTTGATGAGCCTACACGAACCAACTTATCCTAGAGAGACTTGGATGGTCCTCGTCTGGAAATGGAGCTCGAGGGATAAGTCCCTAGTCATGGTGAGGCCAAGGCTTTGAGGGGGCTTCCGCAGATCAATTCTGCCCCGAAGAGCCCAAGTGGTCTCCGCCTAGCATGAGAGCTCGAGAGGTAGGCCCTGGGTGGTCGTTTCGTCCAAATATGTTGTAGTAGGCCAGCCCTCGAAGGGGATTGCCTTGTTCTCATGGCATGATTATGCAGGGAACCAGGCGAGCATAAAAATCATCTGAGCGGGATGAGTCTCGGAGCAGGATCAACATAATAATGTTAGGATTTGGGCTCAAACACCCCCTATAACACTTCTCGCACATTGAAAAGACTAGAAGGGAAGAGTCGTTGATGGCTCGGGTATCCATTAGTGCTGGTGTGATGGAAATCTCAAAGATTGTACTGAAGCTGAGGAGCCGAGCCCAGGCTTCCATTAAGGCCTGACGCACTAAGGCTTGAAGTTTATGCATTAGAACCATCGTGACTGGAAAGGGAGGGAGGGTGGCAACGAGAGGTTTTAACTTCCCTTGTGATGTCCCTATCCAACGTCGTGTGTGACCCATGTGGCCCATGTGTCACCCCATCCAAGGAGAGGCAATCCTGTAGAGCCAGTTCTTGGCATCTCTGTAGGAGTTGTGAGTCTTGTTGATCCAGGGTATTAAAGATGAGGATCTCTGATTAGGTATTGACACCTTCATTGGCTAGCCGATCAACTACTTTTTTGGCCTCCCTTTTGACGTGTGAAGCGATGATAGTGAAGGAAGGAAGTAGTGAATCTTGTAAAAGGGAGAGAGGAATTGTAAGGTGCCAGTTGGGAGTGATTTTTTTCATATCCAAACCTTGGAGAAATTTGGTCTCCAGAGAGATGATAAGTTGTGAATATCCTTCTATAATTAAGGGTTGTAAGTTGAGATGATGGGCTAGTTGGAGGACTTTTATGAGGCCCCAAAGCTCATCTAAGTTGTTTGTGTCATACCCCATAAATCATTCTTTGAGGCACTTGATTTGCCCTACGTTTTGTCTAATGACTGCTCTATAGCCTGCGTGTGCTAGATTACCCTTGGAAGCTCCATCGAAGTTTAGCTTCCAGAACCCTGAAGGGGTAAACCTCCAGAAAGTGGAAGAACAAGCTTTAGGGACTGAGGGGTTGGGGAGACAAAGAGGCATACTTGGGATGGATTTATTCCAGGTGGCGAGAATTTTTAATCCATAGGTCATCTACTTTGAGATCTTTTAGTTTTGAAAGGTAGGTCTGGTAAGGGGACATGTTTCCCAATGATTGCAGGCGAGGGAGTCTTTTCCATGCATCTATCCAGAACTGTGCACTTCGACCATTTCTTACTTCCCATAAAGCATGCTTCTGAATGTGTGGACGATTGTGCCATGTTGCATTCCAAATGTTGGAGCCTTGGATATGATCATCAAGTCTTATGAGCTCTTGTTGTTGCAATCCCAGAGTATATTTTTGTCTCCATAGTTGCGCCCAAAGTTCATGAGAATATTTGAGCCATCTCCACCAGATTTTCGCTCCCATTACATTGTTAAGCTTCCTAGGGTCGCGAAGCCCTAAGACCCCTAGGTTTGTGGGTTTGAAAAGCTTATCCTAGCTGACTAGGGCCTAGGTTTTTCCCTATTTGTGGCCTTTCCATAGGAATTTCATCTGAATATTCCTTATACTTTTAATGATCGTTTGTGGGGCCGAAAGGGCCGAAAACATGTAGGTCGAGATGGCTTGAAGCACCGACTTCAGCAGGATAAGCCTTGCAGGGAAGTTAAGGGTTCTGAAGGTCCAATAACTGAGGCGATTAGGGATTTAAAGGAGAAGGAAATTCCAGGAGGTGTTGCGAGTTACTGATTTAGTGAGGGGTAGGCCAAGGTATTTGGATGGAAGGGAGCACCTGAGGATGTCAAGGAGATGGGAGATATGTCATTTGACTATAGATGGCATGTTGAAGAAGAAGAGTTGTGACTTCTCCATATTGAAGGTGGTTTTAGAGGCTTCACTGAAGTATGAGAGTATGGTGTGAAGTTTGGCCGCTTCCCTGGTAGTAGGGGTGTTCAGGAGCAAGGCATCATCAAGAAATTAGCTATGGGAAGTAGTCAGTTGGAGACCATGAATAGAGAGTCCCTTTAGGGTTCCATGGGAAATTGAGGCCGGGAGATACCTCCCCAGCCCTTCCACCATGATTACAAAGAGGAAAGGTGAGAGTGGGTCTCCTAGATGAATGCCTCGTGAGGGGGAAAAGGGATTCGAGGGAACCCCGTTAACTAGGATGGAGAAAAAAGAAGAAGAGGTGAGTTCCATGATCCATTCTATTTAATCTAAGATAAACCCAAAGGTTGAGAGAACCGAGTACATGTAGTGCCAACTTAGTTTGTCAAAGGATTTAGAAAGACCAAGTTTTATGAGCATACTTGGTGTGTGGGTATTCTTGAGCGAGTGGATGATCTCATGCATGAGGATTACGTTGTCCATGATTTGTCACTCCTCCACATAACCTGACTACTCCTTTGAGATGATGCAAGGGAGTATAGGTTTGAGACTGAGTGCTATGACTTTTGTTATGATCTTGTATATGACGTTACAAAGAGTTATTGGCCAAAACTGCTTTGGGTTGGTAACACTCTCTTCTTTAGGGATCAAAGTGAGAAAAGTGGCACTAAGAGTAGAGAGCACCTCCATTTACGTTCTGGATTCCTCCACCAGTAAGAAAACCTCTTTGTGGACCATCGACCAATAGTAGTGGAAGAAATCCATGGTGAAGTCATCAGGCCCTAGGGATTTTCCTGACGACATTTCCTTGATGGCCTGGTCCATTTCATCTTGCATGATTGATCTCATGAGTGTTTCTTTATGCTCTGCGGTGATGAGGGTGGGGATGTGCTGAGTGATCTTTCTGATGGATGGTGTCCTATTCATCGGGGGTTCTGAGAGTAGTTCTTTGTAGTATCTTACCAGTTCCCCTTCTATGTCTGCATGGTCCATGAGAGTGTTACCCTATGAGTCCTCAGGCTTTGTTATGCGATTGATATGCCTTATGTGGATCATGAAGCGGTGGAAGAACTTTGTATTTTTTGCCCCTCCTTGAGCCCTTGGATACAATAGTTTTTCCTTGATAAGATCTCCTCTTGTCTGTGTCTTTCATCAAGATGATTTTTTAGGGTGGTTTCCTCCTGTAGGAAGGATTCTCAGTAGCTCAAGACCATGGACTCTTGTTGTACCTATTCCATACATTGTTCTAGGTCTTTTTTTACTAGAAATATGTTCCCAAAGACATTTTTCTTCCAGTCTCATAGTTGTTGCTTGAGATTCTTCAGACGTTGTTGGAATTTGTACATCTGTGTTCCATGATCTACTTCTGCATTGGCCCACCAAGTTCTAGAGAGTTCTGAGAAGTCTAGATGGGTTAGCCAAAAATTCTCGAAGCGAAAGGGTTTAAACTTTGGAGTTCCCACGGTGTCCACCCAGAGTTGGACTAGCCAATGGTTTGAGCCATCCTTGGGTAGTATGTCTGCCTCAATATTGGGTCCTTCAAGCATTATGTTCTCTTATATTAGTAAGAGATCTAGGAGACCTGAGATGTGTTGATTCCCTGTGTGCTTGTTAGTCCAAGTGTAAGGGCCATTCCTAGTCTCTACATCTATTAGGTTAAGGTTCTCTATAAGATGCCTAAACTTGTAACTATCATGTTCCAGGTGTTTTGTGCCCCGACATTTTTCCTCTAAGGTGAGGATGATGTTGAAGTATCCCCCCAATATCCCCCAATATTTTCCCCGAAGAGTGTTGATGTAGGACAAATTGTTGATGAAGTGTTCTTTTTCCTGGTTAAGCTGAGGACCATAAGCATTTGTTAAGACACCTTCTTTACTTGATCCTATGACTCTGTGCTTAGCTGTAAGCATTCCCGCCATTGAGAAGGAAGGTTCCAGGACAATGGTGGTTGGATTCCAAAGAATGGCTAGTCCTTCAGCTACCCCTTTAGAGTCGGTATAAGTGAAGTTGCAATGCCTCCAACACTTTCTGAAGGTTTCCTCTATGGTATTACCTCCACTTTTTGTTTCCTAAAGTAGTAAGATATCTAGGTTTTCTGATTTAATACAGTTTCGAAGAATCATTTGCTTGGATATTCCATTGAGACATATAATGTTCCAAGTGATGATCTTCATCATAATTAACTGCGAGGGGGNAAAAATCCTTCCGAGAGGCGTTGGATTTTCCCTGAGTTGATCATGAAATTGCCTACCTCTTTTATTAGTTGTTGTGTCATGTTTTGACTCCTTCTCTTTCTTTCTTTCAGGTTTCACTTTGGATCTTTGTCGGGCTCCAATTGTACACAAAGTCGTGAGGTGGCTCCTGTCATGGAGTCGATGAAGACTTTATGGAATTTTATAAGTTTTTATACCATAATGGATTGTAGTTATTTGCGTTTGAAGGCATCCTCTAGCTCATCTAGGTCAATGTCTGCAAGTTCCTTTTAATCTATATTCATTATGATGTTTCCATCCTGCTAGTCTGGTATTGCTATTGTTTTAGCATAAGTTTGGGGGTTTTATCCTGGGATATTCTCTAAGACTGGCTCAAGGGTTTTATTTTTCTTGCTAGTACCCTTACCCCATTCCTTCGTTCTAAGGGGATTTTCCACCTCCTCTGCGTCCGATAACTTGCTGATGGAATCAAAGGAATTTTTTGTTGGGATTTGTTTATGGCCCGTTGGCGCTTCTTTTTTTGTTAGGTGAACCCATGTTGTTGTGTTTCCTCTGTTGTTGGCCGAATTGGTGCATTGAGAGGGAAGTCCCTGAAGATATGCCCATGTTCATGGAATTTTTGGCACCTGAAGGGGATGTGCTCATAGTCTATGGTCTGTGTCCATTTTTCATCCTGATATTCTATGGTAATCGATCCTGGGAGGGATTTCGAGATATTCATGTAGACACATATTCAAGCATAGGAATTGTATTTTATTTTCTTCGTGGCCTATGAATATTTGAGATATCTTCCTAGCGTGTTGTCAATGCCTATTAATATTTCTTCTGGCCAGAAATATTGGGGTAGGGAATACTGGCAGGTCTAGACTGGGGTGCAAGCAAAGTCCTCCTTCTCCAGGATGAATTCATCTATCCAGAAGCATAGATAAAGCATCGTCAAGTTGTAGAAATATGGACCATTCTCAAAAACCACGTCCTTGTCCTCCACGATGTAGAATATGATTGTAAAGAAGCCTTTGGATATCAGTTGCAGTTCATAGACCCCTTTAAGGTTCCACCAGTGTTTGATCCATTTTATGAGATTCCTCTCTGAAGGCCATATCCCTAAAAAGTTTTCAATCAGGGCATGGTATTTCATGAACTGTATGTGTTCTCCTACCCTTGTATATTTTATTAAATATTTCGGTGTTGTTGGTGCTTGTGGTATGCATTTACCTGGAACCCATTTTCGATATGCCTTTGGATGCGATGACTAGACTTCCATATCCATGCTTTTTCCATTACTCGGTTTTTCTTGCAGCAAGTGCTCTCTGAGGTGTGGCGATGGTTCAAAGGAGGGATCTGACGCCATCCATCTCATTAGCTGTCGCGTTCCAGTGTGAGGTGTTTTTCAACCCTTCGTATGAAGTCATACTGCGTGAACAGTACCAGCTAGAAAGGTGGGTTCGTTGTAGTGGTGTTTGGTGTAGAGCGAAGGGAGGACGTCGTCATTGGAAATGCGTACAGTGTGCAGAAACCCTATGCTTAGAAAACCCTAGAAGAGCCTAACATCGATATTTAGAATAATTTTTTAGGATCATTCTAGTATTCCTTTTACATAACATCATGATAGAGAATTTTTTAATGGAAGTAGAAAGGGTTGTTGTAAAATTATGATAGAGGTCTTAAATATTTTTCTTATATGATATGATATTTAATTCACTTTTTAAGCACTTTAAGAAAAGATAAACTTTATTTTTGTTAAAAATAAAATTCCTTTGCTTACCAGAGTTTTTGCGAATGCCAAATTTTAGAATTAAGGATAAAGGTCCATGATAAAAGTTGGGCTTAAGGTCATTTGATGATCCAGGAGGATATCAGGAATGCTCACAGAGGTCGTGGATGATCTAGAACACTCATAGAGGTCCTGGGGGATCCATAAAAGCTCAAAATTTGACTGTACCAAATTCTCTAGAAAATGACATAATAGCATAGAGCTCATCGTCATCTTTCCAACCGTGTAAAAGACAAGTTAAAAAAATTTCGTATCCAAAAGTTATGAGCATTCAAAGTTAAATTCAAAGAGGTCAAAGTCAAAGTCAAAGGGGCTAAAAAGGGTGACACGTGGAACATTCATACATCATACAGAGATGACATGGCCACACCCCAAAATGCTAGGTCGACTAACCCTACAATGAATGGGAAAATGTGTTGGAAAACCATACATCTAAGTGGTTGAATCATATGTTGACATGTGGCAAGGTTCAACCAATGAGAGGCCACCATGTGGTGACCTATAATTGGCCTATATCGGTATGTTTTATTGAAATTAGGGAGTCGACAGGGGTCAAACCCGCGACCTCCATAACATCCCAAATCCTTAACAAAACCCTCCATTACCATCACGACGGTACAATTTTACTTAACCATACATATCACCAAAATTATTTAATTTGGTAGAAAATTTTAAATGGAGTCTAAAATGGCAGAGGGACTAATCCCTCGACCCTTATCTCTTGGTATATATACTGTTCCAGGTAACCAAAACCACATTTCATGAAGGTCTAAAGGAAATATGCCATTACATATAACTTTCTGTCACCGTAAATGTGGTTTAAACTATATATATATATAACCATATATTAAACCAAAAAAACAATGCATACAGAGGATCGAACCCAGAAACTCTAGGGTAATATGCCAAATTTTTAACCACTACACCACGGGAACTACATACTAGGATATTCCCAACAAAAGGATTAAATGTTGATGTGGGAAGGTGCGGGCGGAGGTTCGGGCGGAGGTTTGGGCCCATGAACTATTTAATGGCATGGATCTCAACACACACACACACATCCCAATGTGCACACATTCTCATGTCTGCTCATATCCTGAGGCATATGTTTTTATGTAGGGCACACATCTCGAGGTAGTACATATGTCTCAAAGTACATTCAAAAGAAGAGACCAAGTATGGTTGTCTCGTAAAGCATGCCATGAGGTATATTGATGGAACGTAGTCATGTTTATACTCATTTTTCATGATTTTTCACAAGGATCATGAATTTGAGGTACATTTTGTGATTTTAGGTCATTTGTAAAAGTATTAGTCCAAAATTCCATTAGTGAACATTTAGCGCATTGTTTTGTGTGCCAAAGAGGGTGTGATTGAGCCAATTTAGAATTTGGTCAAATTTATAGTCAAATTTATTAGAATTTCACAAGGATTTCAATGGTGAACTTATTTTCTTGTTTTGAGTAATGGAATTAAAGAGATTCCATTAAATTGGCTTTTTGTGAGTCAATATTGTAATGTAATTTGTTATTTTGAGATGATGGAGAACAATCATGCTATCTAAAGGGACTTTGAAGATGAAGTGATGTATGCCATCTATATATGTAATTTGAGTTCTTTTATTTTCTGTTGTGTAATCTCATCATTCAACAAACTAATCATCATTTCATGAGTTTTTGGATAAAGAGCACATCATCATAATTGTGTAAATAACCTCAATACGATAAGTAAATTATTCTGGATCAAGTTAGATGTTCCATGTATATATTTAAAAGAATAAATGGTGTCTAAGTATTTTTGGATCAAATGGTATCAGATCTAGGTTTAACGTGTATCTGCAAGTTGTTGATGTGACATGACATCCAAGAGTTCAGTTGGTTAAGATTTTGAAGAATCTTATCAAGAGGACAATATGAGTAAGTTCTCATGAATTTGAGGCTACAAAAGAACAGTAATTGACAAGTCAAGAAGGAGAATTCTTAGTTAAGAATACAATTGCAAGCTCTTGAGGAAGAGAAGTAGAAGCTACAAGATCAACTACTATGTCAGGAGGAATTCCATAAGGGTATTTTTCATGAGTTAGAAAAAAATTTGAATATCAGGAACCAAGCGTTGGCACCATCAGTATCAATCTATGAAGATTGGTAGGATGAGAGTGTAAAGTATTTGATTCAAAAGGGGATACCTCTTTCAAAAGGCATGATTGAGAAAGATGGCTCCTCCTATTTTTCCTCTTCCCATAAAATTGGAGAATGCTCGAGGATAGTTGAAGTAAATAAAACTTCAGGTCAAGAAGTCCTTCATAAAAAATTAGTCTTAGCTTCCATCCCAGAGAAATGTAACACATGTAAGACATCTCAAGAGAATGATGTACATGCTAAATGATCTGAAAATGATAAGGGCTTGTATTCTTGAAAATATTTGCAAGTTTTAATTCAAGTGTTCTTATGCAAAAGGATCAATTTGCAAACACAATTTTTTTTTTTTTGAAATTACACATTCAAGATGCATATAATAAGCAACAAATAATAGTGAACAGTAAACACATAACACAACAAATGATAAAGGAGCTCACCCCTCTCTTGGGCTACATCTCCTGGTCCAGCTTCTAATGGATCTTTTATATTATTTTCTCAAAGTGCTAAAATATTTTCTTTACAATGATCAAAATTCCAAATAGATGGCTCCAATGGATTCAAAACGTCCAAAAACCCCTAACTGGGCTTTTTTGGCACTTGATTTGGCCAAAAATTGAAGAAGATAGGCTTCTTGGAAGTTCCCCTTCAAACTTGTTTTCTCTGGATCGCCAAATTGCACCTTTGTGTGTCCAACCTAGCTCACACGCTCATTTCCGTGCTAAAACCTAGCATCGGGCGCATAAACGAAAACCATGCAAACTGTAGGATGGATAGGGAACCTAGCCCCTAACCACCAAACTATTGGGCACATGGGTCATATGACCACGCATAATAGGGCTATGTCCCAAGTCAAATGGTAAAGCGATAAGTGTCAGCGCGGTTTTAACCATTGGAAATACCAAACAAACTTCCATGCATTTAACCATTGGTCATATGTATTAACAATACAACCACAGGCTAACTCCATTTGAATTTGCGCGCGCGCGGTGGTGGTTATATGGTAATCCGCATATGGCTGGGGGCCGGGGCTAAGCCCCGACCCGGACAGCGCCCAAATCAAAACTCAATGCAATTCAAATATATTTAAAATCATATATTTGTTAAGAACTAATGGTGGGCATGTCGTTTGGGCGTCCCTTCCCAAATCTCTTCCCCTTCCCGGAGGTCACGAGGTCGAGTCCTGCAGACTCCACAAATTTTATCCAATGCCCAGGTGACACGTGGCGACCCTTGCTTGGGCCACGTGTCAAGAAATGATTCAACCGTTCAACTGCCAAATATCTTCCAACTCAGCCCTACCACATCAGCGTACGACCCTGCCATGTCATCGTACGACCCTACCACGTCAGCATCCGTACGGTCTGTACAGACTATACAGTCAACAATTTGTTTTTACCTGTTTGACGATTTGAAAAGAACGCGATATCTCACTCATCCGACAACTGTTTGAACCCAAACGAGTTGTGTTGGGTTCGTGATGATGAGACCTATGCACGCATTCGATTTGAAGCGATTCCGAGAACTTTGAATTTTGAGCAAAATTTGATCCCCTAGATCACTAAAGGAGAAGGAATGAAGAATTTTCCCACTGGTAAATGTTCTATTTATCCATGTGCTTCCTATGGAACTAGTAACCATGATGTGGAGAAGTGTTTAAGAAAACAATCAATGCAAGATAATCCCTCCAAGAAGAAGGTTAAAGATAAATATCATTTCTCAAAGAAAAGGAAAAAGGGGAATGATAAGAAGGGATGATGGTTCCAATATAGGAACAAGACACTCTGCTATTATTTTGGTAAGAGTGGACATCATATCAAGAAGTTTTGGACACTTTACTCACACTTATGTGTGAAGTAGAACATAAAATATGTAAAGACAATTGCAAGAATACAAACAACAACTCCAAATGAAGTAAATTGTCTTAATGAAAGATTTGGGGAATAATACTTCCTAATGGATAGTATTGTGAAGTTATATATGAATACATAAAGGAATGGTTTGTGGATAGTGGCTCATCTCACCACATGACCAGGATGAGATCAGTATTCTTGACTTTCTCAGAGTCTGACATAGATTGCTATGTAGGATCTTGAACCAACACCGGATAAGCAATAAGAGGGTGTCGATATGTAATATTCCAACTCAAGTCAGAAGGATTTCTGGGAATACAAGATATTTGGTATGTTCCATAATTAAAGGTAAACCTAGTCTCATTTGTGAAATTTGAGGATGAAGGCTATGCAGTCACATTCCAGAATGGCCAGGTACTTGTGTATCGAAGGGAATCTTCTCCAAACACAACAATAGTGTTTGTTATTCACAAAGAGAGGTTATATAGGTTATTGAGAAAACCTATAGCGTGGTCTAATGGTTTCTTAGATTCAACATAAGATTCAATGTCAGATTCAACATCATTTTCAATGACATTGTTAGAGGTAAGAAGTTGCGAGACTCCTCCTAGTAAAATGGGAGGAATGAGCCCATAAGTAAACCATCTAAAATTTTCATTGTAAATATGTATATTTGTAAATATAATATACACATGTGTATATCTCATAAATTATATTAGAAGGATTGTAATCCACTCATTGTAAATTATAAGAGTGAGAGGGAATCTAAAAAATTTCTATATTGCCACCTTATATGATCTTAAGAGTGAGATAAATTTTGTAAGAGAGTTTCTATATTTCCATCTTATATTTTTTAAAGAGAGAGGAATCTCGTTAAGAGAGGTTTCTATATATCCACCTTACATATTTCTAGAAGTTAGAGGAATCTCGTTGAAAGGATTTCTATATAGCCACTTCATTCTAAGTGAGAGGAATATTTCAAAACTGATTTCTATATAGCCACTTTGTTTCAAAGTGAGATGATTCTCATTATAAATATTTCTAATCCTTTAGATAATAGTATAGACAATTGTGTTGTCTTGTAATCATATAAAGGAATTCATATGGATCGAATTGTCTAAGACAACATTATTAATTATGAAGAATTGAAAGTGAAGGAACAAAAGGATGCAAGAAATTGGAGCATGTAGATCGAGAGCGGAAAGAGAATCAAAATATTGAAAAACTTTATAGAATTGGTAAAGGATAAATAATCATCTTTTAAGAGGCATGAGGATGCATGCTATAAGAATATTCAATTTACTATGTCATGTTCATGTGGATGTATACCTTGAATAAAATAAATCAATATAGGTGCAAATGATAATAGTACATATCGAGTTGTTTTTCAAGGTAGGAGTGTAATGGACAGGGAATTCATTCAGACTCCTACATATACATCAACAATACATGAACAATGATTGCAAAAGGGAAAATCATAGATCAAGATTCAAATTGGTTTCATATTGGTTGAGAAAGAATATCTTCAGCAGAAAGAGATGGGAGTGGATGTTGAAATACAAGATATAGGTATTGCAAAGATTCAATGAACATGACTTTTGTTGTTAGGGAATCTATGAGCCAGATCTAGAGTTAGAGCCATACTCTGGAAATATAGGCAAAAGTACACTTATCTAATACCTAGGATCAAATATCCAAGATGAAGACTGAATTCCAAAGAATATTCAACAAGATGGAAGAGTGAAGAAGCTTCATTGCTAAGTTATTGTATAAGAGTATTTATGTAAGGTGGAAGATTGATTCAGAGTTATCATCACTAATTTGATGAGTATTTATACTTTTAGAGGTCCAAAAGTTCTTCAGTGGGAAGGTGTGATCCAGGAGGATCTAAAGAATAATTACAAAGGTCTAGGAGGATATGGAACACTCGCAGAGGTTTGAGGGGATCCATAAAATCTCAAAATTTGACTGTCCCAAATTCTCTCGAAAATGGAATAAGTTTGTAGAGCTCTTCGTCATCTTTCCAATGATGCAAATGACAAGTTAAATAGAGTTCATATGCAAACGTTATGAATATAAAAGGTTCAAGTAAAAAAGGTCAAAGTTGAATTCAAAGGGGATAAAAAGGGTGACACGTGTCACCACTACAAGGGTGACACATGGCACATCCGTACATCATACAAAGATGATGTGGATGCACACCAAGGTGCCATGTGGACTGGCCATACAATGATTGGGCATATGTGTTGGCAGACCGTACATCCAAGTGGTTGAATCATATGTTGACATGTGGAAAGGTTCAATGAATGTGAGGCCACCATGTGGTGACCTCCCATTGACCTCTATATGTATGGTTTATTAGAATTATGGATTCAACGGGGGTCAAACCCAAATTATTAACAAAACCCTCCATTACCATCACACCACTACAATGTTACTTAACCATACATATCACCAAAATTATTTAAATGGGTGTAAAATTTTAAATGGAGTCTAGAAGGACCGAGGGCCTAAGCCCTCGGCCCTTAGCTCTTGGTATATATGTTGTTCCATGTAACCAACACTGCATTCCATGAAGGGATAAAGGAAATGTGCCATCACATATAACTATGTGTCACTGTAAATGTGGTTTAAACTATATATTATATATACTATATATATAACCATATATTAAACCAAAAAAAAATGGATATGGAAGATTGAACCCATAACCTCCAGGGTAATATTCCAACCATTTAACCACTACACCACATGAACCACAAACTATGGGATTCCCAACGAAAACATTAAATGTTGATGCCGGAAGGTGCGGGTGGAGGTTTGGGCCCATGATCTATTTAATGGTGTGGATCCCAACACATATGAACACATCCCAATGTGCATGCATTACCATGTCTACAAATATCTCTAGGAATAGGTTTTGATATAGGGCATAGATATTGAGGTAGTACATATGTCTCAAAGTACGTGAAAAATAAGTGGCCAAGTATGGTTGTCTCGTAAAGAATGCCATGAAGTATATTGGCAGAACATAGACACATTTATACTCATTTTTCATGATTTTCTTAAAGGATCGTGAATTTGAGGTATGTTTTGTGATTTGAGGTCATTTGTAAAAATATTAATCCAAATGCCATTAATGAGCATTTAGTGGGTTGTTTTGTGTGTCAAAGAGGATGTAATTGAGCCAGTTTATAATTTGGTCGACTTTATAGTCAAATTTATCATAATTTCACAAGGATTTCAATAGTGAACTTATTTTCTTGTTTTGAGTAATGGAATTAAAGAGAATCCATTAAATTGGTTTTTTGTGAGCCCATATTGTAATGTAATTTGGTATTTTGAGATGATGGAGAAAAATCATGCTATCCAAAGGGACTTTGAAGATGAAGTGATGTATGTCATCTATATATGTAATTTGAGTTATTTTATTTTATACTCTGTCATCTCATCATTTAGAAATCTAATCATCATTTCATGAGTTTTTGGATAAAGAGCACATCATCCAAATTATTTAAATCACCTCAATACGATGAGTAAAATATTATGGATCAATTTAGATGTTGCATGTATATATTTGAAATAATAAGCGATGTCCAAGGATTTTAAGATTATTTAAAAGGTGAAAATTTACTATTTAGTTGTATACATGGATATTGTATTTATATCAGATATTCCACAACACAAGTGCCTATCCCATGGATACAAGTCATTTGCTTACAATTTTGGCACTTCAATAGACCATTTCAAATTATTAGATCTTGAGAACTGTAGATCTTTATTAGCTCGATATCAAAAAAAATCTTGGTTAGGTCTTCAAAGTTTCTTTTGTACATGTTAATAAAAATAGGTTCCTCATCGAGCCATAGAGGATTAGGGTTAGAACCATTGCTTAGAAAATTATATTGATTAGATTTAGTTCTAGAATTAAATTTTCCTAGCAGGAGAATACTACCTTCATTTCTCAGATTGTAAATATTATATTGTTCTAAGATTTTTTAGGGACAATTATTATCTAGATTGTTTTTCTTGTAAAATGTAGAATTGATAGGCACACAATGATATATTGTTATATAAATATTATTATATTTAATATCGAAGATATTCATACAAATATACTAATTGAGAGGGTATCTCTTATGAATCCTGATACATATGGACATTGGTGGCCACCTGTTGATCACTATAATTGCTTATTAATTAAAATAATCAAGTGTTACATAAATTGTCAACCCAGGGAAGTCTGTTTATTTCAAAGGCAATGACACACTGTATATGCTCAATCTCAAAAGAAATCCAAAGTTGTAGTAAAAGTTACACTAATCACACCTTGCTTTGAACAGACTGAAGTTCTACTCTGAATTGCAGTAAAAGCAATCTATCTATTGTAGAGTTTAAGATTCAAAAGGAAATAATTATCAGAAGAATCCTAGATTACATTAAGAAGCATCAACCTAGGAAAAAGGAACCTTTCAGCATATTGCAAAGAAGACTAACCATTCTGTAACAGATAAAAAGACCCTATTCCACAAAGTAGGAATCTTTAGCACCTATCTCTGACTATCACACTTTCATAAACTCATTCTATAAACATAATTACCAATCAAAACGAATAACAATTACTGAAGACTAACTATTCTGTAACAGAGAACATGACCCTATTCCCCAAAGTAGGAATCTTCAGCACCTGTCTCTGACTATCACACTTTCATAAACTCATTGTGCAAACATGATTACCAATCAAAATGATTAACAATTACCCAGGAATGAATTGTATGAAAATGATGTAACAATCAGTGGAAACAAAGTTTCAGCAAAACAAAGTTTTAACAGGGTATAGATAAAAACAATACTAACACACTAAAGAAACTAATGGGTGAATCTTGTGAAGAAGGTGGGCCCTCTCCTTCTCACAAGATTCCCCAGAATGAAAGGAGCTAAAAAGAAATGCTCAGAATGATCTTTTATTCATCTGTCAAATGTGATGACTTACAATATCCAAAGTGAACACGCTCCTTCTTTGTAATTCCTTTCTGGATAAGCCTTCTGTCCTCCCCTCTAATGCTAATTTCCCCCTTATTTAAAGAGAAGAATACTCTTAATACAATTAAGCATAAAATTACATGTGTACGTGAAAATCCTATTCTTAGTCTGATCTAATCTTCTATGCTGGAATAGGATATTCTGATCTTCCGTAGAAAAATGTTGTTGCAGTGGTTGGAATGGTGTTGGCTTGAGGTACAGTTGTTGCAGCAGGTGTAACAACTTCTTTATTTATCTTTTCTTATTAACATTGTATGTGAAATAATGTTTCAGCATCACAAATCACATACTATTTCAGCAATGGGATTTGCATCCTGTTTGACTGTTTCAGCAACGTGGTCTTCAAGCAACAATGATGGTTGTAATGGTGCCGGCTTAAGGTACGACTGTTGCAGCCAGCGTAACGAATCCTTCTTGTTACTTTTGTATGTGAAATGTTGTTTCAGCATCGCAAATCACAGACTGTTTCAAGAACGGGATTTGCATACTGTTGACTGTTTCAGCAACATGGTCTTCAAGCAACAACAATATATTAACTGTAGTTCGAACTGTTTCAGCAAGTATATATTTCTGATTAATGGATAAGTATGAGAGTAATGTAAAATTACATGTAAAACAAATTAAACATATAGCAAAGAGAAGAAACATTATATACCTTTGGAGAAATAGATTAAGGTGATAATGTAGGCTTAAATATGAGCAGGAAAATGATGTAATGATAGCAAAAAATATCAGCAAAAAGGTACATTATAGAGTCCTAACATCCCCCCCAATTAAAAATGTTGCATGTCCTCAGGCAACTTCAATCTGAATCAGAATTCGAATACCGACTTTGGGTGTGCAAATTACTTAAGAAGTAGTTGTGGAAAGTACTGTCTGTTGGAGCTATGAATCCTTGAACACATTGTAGCCTTTGCCAGGCTACGGCTTCAACCTTCTTGGGAAACTTATGATGAACTTGATACTTCTTTGCTAGCATCCACAGAATGGGAAAATGGAACTGACAACCTATCCAATTTTCAGAACATTGCTGGACACATTTGATGTAACTCGGTACCCGGGAGATTGTTGTCTCAAGATTGGTAGGACTAAAGGGATTGTGCTCCTGCCTTTTCTCAGAAGATTGTTTCCAAAATGTGTTATTTTCTTTTAGGGCGGCGGTCTCTATGGATTTAATAAACCATTGACAATCCCGAAGTACTGTTGCATGTAGTTGTCGTATATATGGGGTCATCCCTGGTTTCTTCAAAAATTGATAATATTCTGCAACAAAGGTGGCAACGTTCTGTGGTTTTGGCTATATCCAGAGGAGACGGTTATCTTCATTGTGCTTGGCAGCTAGAAAATCATTCTGCCATGTAATCTAGTTGGTAAGGAAGGAGACAAGTGCCTGAATCTCGATATCACCAACAAGAGGGTTAAGGCTAAGCTGTCTATTCTCAGGAATGGCTTCATTATGAAGATGTACCTCACATAATAGTTGTTGATCAATAGTAGAGGCTTCTACAAAAGTCTGAACAAAATCTTCTGGTTTGAGCATTGCATAGGGTCTTCCTTCTTTGATTGATTTAATCTGAAAAAATATAAGTCGTTCTATAAGGAAAATAGAGTAATTTGAGGATGGTTTCCTAGCAGCCAACAATTTTTGTACCAAATCAAACATCAAGAGTGATTTTCCTTTTAAATCTTCATTCTACTTCTTATGGGCATGAGATTCTTGGCGTGTTTGATCCAAAGCTTCCCAGTTTGAATAGATGTGGTTCAGCCAAAGTAGTCTGTGCTCCTGCAAACTTTTGTCCTGTGTAATAGCAGACTCCTTTTTCCATTTGTCCATTATTGCCTGCTTATTCCATGGTTGAGTTTGTGTTTTAGCATCGCAAGTGGTAGGCTGAGGTAGGGTCTGAGTGGCTTGTTCCACAAGAGTAGGGGTATTGATCTTGCTAGGAGGGGCAGATTCATCAATAGGCAGAGTTTTTGTTTCAGCATCGTCAGTGGTAGGTCGCGGTAGAGTCTGAGTGGCTTGTTCCACAAAATTAAGGGTACTGATCTTGACAGGAGGGGTAGATTCATCAACAGACAGAGTTTGTGTTTCAACATCGCAAGTGGTAGGCTGAGGTAGAGTTTGAGTGGCTTGTTCCACAAAAGTAGGGGTAGATTCATCAATAGGCAGAGTTTGAACAACTTTACTAATAAAAATAGGAGCTTCTGATTTAACAGTTGTTGTAGACCAGGATTCCTGTAGATTAACTTTGCTTTTTGGAATTTTTGAAGGTCCTACTGGTTCTTGTGTAACAGTAGGGCGTTCCTCTTTTTTAACTGCAAAATTCATAGGTGAAGGGGAGGCTCCAGGCATTGGGATTTGAACCACTTTGTAGCCTGCTTGATTATAAATATCCCCACATTGGCTGGACATATACTCTCTATAATGATCATCTTTTTTGTTTTTCTCTGCCATGGTCGCTATGCGAGATAAGGTATACAAATTAAGTTCCCTGTCATAGGCTTCCTTTTCCAATACCATCTCTTGCTTGTAAGCTTCCAGTTCTGATCTTAGAAACTCATTCTCTTGTAAGAGAGAAGCCATGGTTGGTTTTGGTTGTTGATCTGTCATCAGTGTATCAAGAGGGGTGATTGGTTTTTATGTAACGGTTACAACCTCAGTAGCTGGTTCTTGTGGAGCGACTACAAAATCAACAACTGATTCTTGTGTTTCAGCTACTTGGTGTAAAGAAAATAGTGTTGCAGCACCCTGGGCGTATGATTTTTGAATTTTAGGAATGAGATTAGCAGCTGGCTCTTGTGTTTTAACTGTAGCTGGTTCTTGTGTAACATCTATAGCTGGCTCTTGTGTTTCGGCTACTGAATGAGTAGTTGGTTCTTGTGTGACAACTACTGTTACAACACCCAGGTCATCTAATTCTTGTATTTCAAGAATGAAGTCAGTAGCTGGTTCTTATGTTTCAGTTGTAGTTGGTTCTTGTGTAACAGATATAGCTGGTTCTTGTGTTTTAGCTACTGAATGAGTAGTTGGTTCTTGTGTGACAGCTACTGAATGAGTAGCTAGTTCTTGTGTGACAGCTACTTGATGTAAGGAAAATGATGTCGCAACACCTTGGGCCTATGGCTCTTGTGTTTTAGTGCCCGTGGGTTGAATAGGTAAAAAATCCAGAATTTGGGAGGGTGGAGGTGTATGGGTTTTTAGCAAAATGGGTTGGGGGTTTAGGGTAATTGCAGTAGTGGTTGCTTTTGTTGAAGCCCTTGTTCATTTTTTTGGTAAAAAGGAAGGAAAAGTAGTGGTTTGCTTCTTTCTTTTGCGAGTGGGTTTTTCCTCAGTGATGGGGTAGGGAGGGTTATCAGGTTTATTTGCTTCAGAATCATCGCTAAGGATATGAACAGTAGGGGTAGATGATTTTGGTAAATTGTGGGGTGGACTTGGTATGGTAGGAGGGTTAATTGGATCAATTGGATCTGTAGGTAGATTAATAGGTATTTCCGGAAAGTCAGGAAGGTTTTGTGGTTGCTCTTCATGAGGATTTTCAGGATGTTCAATAGCTTCCTAAGGGTTTATGGGTGGGTTGTTTAGAAGAGGGTTTTGTTGGGTAAAACCCTTTTGGATGAGTAATTGAATGAGATGATAATGGGTGAGGGAAAGGGTGGTATTTTTAGCCTGTTTACAATAATGCGTCATATTTCTAAGACATCCAAGCAAATAGTAAGGAATATTGACAAGTCTAGCATGTCGTAAATGAGATAACAGGACAAAGTCAGACTGGTAAACTACCTGGTATCTACCTTCACAGGTAAGGTAGTGCTTGATAAACTCTACAACTTTCAGCTAAGGAGGCGACAACCATCTAAGTCGAACACCCCAGCCTTTAGGCTCAACTTGTTCTCCTGGCAAGAGAAAATCCTACTGGGCATTAAGGATAATGTGTTTGCGACTGAACCAACGAATGCCAGTGATGGGAAGACCCGAAACTTGTGTGATATCATCCTCTGTGACTGGAATCCGAACCCCTTGAACAATAGAATGGTCTTGTTGAAGATTCTGAGCAAATTGAAGAACTTGTTGTTGATCAAATCGCTGGAGCCTCTGAAAATAACCCAGCCAACCTGCCTGCTGAAAGATTTGATAGACTTTTGGATACAATTCTAGCAGGGTTGTCGTGGCGGGTTCGTATCATATAACATGACCTCCCATAGCTATTTAGCTCAGTAGAATGCACATTCAGAGAGTCAAGTAACCGCACCCGAACAAAGTAAGTTTTGCGGATGAAGGAATGCAAATGATGGTGAAAAAAAACAAATCGAAATGATGGGTAAAAAGAAGTGACAGTAGTCGGTTCGTGTGAAATGATGGCATCAAATTTTGATATCCCCCCCCCGCCCCACAACTACGGCTAAAATAGTGACTTTAAGTGAATGATAATAATGAATCAGGATCTTCTCATTAGCCATATTTCAATTGTATTTACATATAAAGTTTACATACCTCATCTTTACCTTTGATTCGTACTTCAAAAAATATAGTGCCTGTCCATAATAGATCTGCAGTAACCATGGGAGAGACTTTGGATTTATGAGAGAAATTGTATCAGGGGTTTGTTTAATCATGGGAGAAGGTAGTGAAATGACAGAATGTAGTATGAAAATAGGAGAAGTGAGAGCGAAAGAGTTGAAGAAGATGTTTTTATTGACAGGAGATGCTGAAAAAGTGGTGTTTCAGCAATAGGAAAAGAATGGAAAAATGTTTGCTGAGAAGTGATGTTTTAACAATGGAAAACATTGTTGAAGAAATTGTGTTTCAGCAGCGGGGAAAATGAGGAAAAATGTTGCTGAAGAGTGGTGTTTCAGCAATGGGGAGAATGAGGAAAAATGTTGCTGAAGAGTGGTGTTTCAGCAATGGGGAAATGAGGAAAATGTTGCTGAAGAGTGGTGTTTCAGTAATGGGAAAATGGGAGAGATGTTGCTGAATAGTGGTTTTTCAGCAATGGGAAAGATGGGGAAAATGAGGAAAATGTTGCTGAAGAGTGGTGTTTCAGCAATGAGAAAATGGGTGAAATGTTGCTAAACAGTGGTGTTTCAGCAATGGGAAAAAAAAAGGGAAAAAGGGAATGGAAAGGAAAGAAAATAAAGAAGGATGAATGATGGGGATGTTGAATGGGAAGTGAATATGAATGGATTGAAGAAAGAGGGAGCAATGCTTCACAAAATGAAGCTTGGATCT
>JZKD02S1658288.1:45527-60877 GCA_000966675.3 Picea glauca
CATAATATGTCAAACTCGAAAAGGAATTCATCAGGATCTTCAGAAGATAAACCATGAAAGTTAGGTAAATATGAAAGTGGAATATTCTTCATGGGATCTACTCCTCTAGGAATATCACCAATAGGAAATCCTAGGGCAGAAAAAGAGTTTTCATTGTTTATCTTTGCTTCAAGACCTACCTGTTCTTCATGGTGAAGTTCTTCATTATATCCATCCGTGGTTTATTTTGTTTGTTCCCCTACTGCACTTTCTCTATCGTCAATGTTGTCTGCTGGTTTTTCAACTATCTCTGTTTCAAAGTTTGCTTGAAAGGAAGGTTGAGGCTTTGGTTTTTGAGAGCTTGGTCATTGAGGAACAACGGATTCAGATTTTGATATAATCTGGTTGATAAAAGTCTTTCTTCCTCCTCTTTCTCTTCCCTTGCCACCTGTAGGGTCAGTTTCCTTGGGGGGTCCACATCCTCTTATGCAATCTGTACATATGAAAGAAAATTGTAAATGCTTTTGAGATCTATAATTGCCTTCCCCGGCAACGACGCCAAAATGTTGATCACTATAATTGCTTATTAATTAAAACAATCAAGTATTACATAAATTGTCAACCCAGGGAAGTCTGTTTATTTCAAAGGAAATGACACACTGTATATGCTCAATCTCAAAAGCAATCCAAAGTTGTAGTAAAATTTACACTAATCACACCTTTCTTTAAACAGACTGAAGTTCTACTCTGAATTACAGTAAAAGCAATCTATTTATTGCAGAGTTTAAGATTCAAAAGGAAATAATTATCAGAAGAATCCTGGATTACATTAAGAAACAACAACCTAGGAAAAACGAACCTTTCAACATACTGCAAAGAAGACTAGATATTCTGTAACAGAGAACAGGACCCTATTCCCCAAAGTAGGAATCTTTAGCACTTGTCTCTGACTATCACACTTTCATAAACTCATTCTGTAAACATAATTACCAATCAAAACGATTAACAATTACTGGAGACTAACTATTTTGTAATAGAGAACATGACCCTATTCCCCAAAGTAGGAATCTTTAGCACCTGTCTCTGACTATCACACTTTTATAAACTCATCTTCCAAACAGGATTACCAATCAAAATGATTAACAATTACCTATGAATGAATTGTATGAAAATGATGTAACAATCAGTGGAAACAGAGTTTCAACAAAACAAAGTTTTAACAGGGTATAGATAAAAACAATACTAACACACTACAGAAACTAATGGGTGAATTTTGTGAAGAAGGTGGGCCCTCTCCTTCTCACAAGATTCCCCAGAATGAAAGGAGCTAAAAAGAAATTCTCAGAATGATCTTTTATTCATCTGTCAAATGTGATGAGTTACAATATCCAAAGTGAACACGCTCCTTCTCTTTAATTCCTTTCTGGCTAAGCCTTTCTTCCTCCCCTCTAATGCTGATTTCCCCCTTATTTAAAGAGGAGAATCCTCTTAATACATTTAAGCATAAAATTACATGTGTACGTGCAAATCCTATTCTTAGTCTGATCTAATCTTCTATGTTGGAATAGGATATTCTGATCTCCTGTAGAAAAATGTTGTTACAGTGGTTGGAATGGTGCTGGCTTGAGGTACAACTGTTGCGGCTGGTGTAACAACTTCTTTATTTATCTTTTCTTGTTACTACTGTATGTGAAATACTGTTTCAGCATCGCAAATCACAGACTGTTTTAGCAATGGGATTTGCATCCTATTTGACTGTTTCAGCAACGTTGTCTTAAAGAAGCAATGATGGTTGTAATGGTGCTGGCTTAAGGTACGGCTGTTGCGTCTAGTGTAAAAACTCCTTCTTGTTACTGCTGTATGTGAAATGTTGTTTCAGCATCGCAAATCATGGACTGTTTCAACAACGGGATTTGCGTATTGTTGACTGTTTCAACAACATGGTCTTCAAGTAGCAACAATTTATTAACTGCAGTTCAAACTGTTTCAGCAACTATATATTTCTGATTAATGGCTAAGTATGAGAGTAATGTAAAATTACATGTAAAACAAATTAAACATATAGCAAAGAGAAGAAATGTACCTTTGGAGAAATAGATTAAGGTGATAATGTAGGCTTAAATATGAGTGGGAAAATGATGTAATGATAGCAAAAAATATGAGCAAAAAGGTACATTATAGGGTCCTAACACCACCCACCTATTCCACTGGCTCAAAATACAGTTTCCATCTTGGCATTTTTTCTATGGTTTTTCGGTTCCCAAACTTTCGAGGCCATTTTGAGGCCCTAAATTTTATTATTTTTTTTTCTCAACAACACCTATCATGTAACCGAAGGTAGATTATAGGTGGAACAAAATGTGTACTCCTTGGCTAGACCTTTTTGACAAGGTATTGATCACCCTAAAATGAGATCGTATGCAAAAGTTGAGCCCCCGAGAAGTTGACCTATCAACTACTGCCATCAAGGCCCACAAAACTTTTGGCATTTCATCTCCCAAGGTTAGGGATTTGGATGTTTAGGGTTTTATCATTTATTATTTATGTTAAAAAGGACTTTAGAGCCTCATTGTACTCATGTTCTTGCAAATGTGCATAGTTTTCACATCATTTCTCATAGATAATATACCACCATTATAGTGAGTCCATTTCACTCTTTATTTTCTTTTATAGTCTTTGCATATTTCATTATTTAATACAAATTGAGTAGTATTGTATCTCTATATTTATTTTCCTATTTTTGTGTTCCATTTCATTTCCTCATAAATAGAAATAAGTGGTATAAGAGTGGTCTACTCTTTATCTGTTTCTTTGTGCATGTCCCCAATGAGGTCAGGGTATAAGGCATTGGGACCTCGACGACCACCCATGGTACATGAAAAGAGAGATGAGGGAGCATCAAATCCTATTAAGTTGTTTCTTCTAGAATTCCTTGTGCAACTTAGGAACATGATGATGGATGACTTCTCCCAAATCCTTCGACAAATGATGACAATAATAGATGCATCTTTGTCAAGAAACGACTTTGGAGGAACTTCCCCTTTAAAGGTCTCTGAATAAATGAACAAGTCCTTAGAGGAAGAGGTAACATAATCTGAGTTGAGACAATCCCTCCCCTCTATGCAGAATGGTAAAAGTCCAGGTTGGAACAGGTATACAATGGAGTTCTTTAAATCCTTCTATGATTTGTTTAAATATGATCTACTTCTTTTGGTAAGAGAATATCAAAGATAAGTTAAGGTGGATGTCCCTTTAAATGCAAATTTTATTTGTCTCATACCAAAGAAACAAAATTCTGAAATGTTTGAGGACTACAGATATATTTCATTTTGTAATATTGTTTATAAAGTGATCTCTAAAATTATATCCCGACAGTTAATATCCTTGTTGAGTGAAATTATTGGAGAAGAATAGTTTGGTTTCCTTCAAAATTGAAAAATACATGATGCATTGGAGATTGCACAAGAGGTCTTCCACTCGGTAAAAAATAACAATCTAAAAGAAACCATTTTAAAATTGGACATATCAAAAGCATATTATAGGGTTAACTGGACCTTTATAAGGTTGGTTCTTATACAATTAAGCATTAGAATACTAACCGTGAATTGGATAATGGGATGCCTTCATAGTCTTGATTAATGGATCTTCCTCCATATTTTTCAGAGCTTCAAGGGGGTTGCACCAATGTTTCCCTCTTTCCCCTTTCTTATTGTTATCCACAATTTTAGTCATCATGATGATGTTATGATGATGGAAAATCAAGCTCTTCACTAAGAACAATTTCCTGAAAAAAGTTATATTTGCCTTCTTCCAGAAATCATACTTTTAAAGGATGTTCGCAGGCTACCTGTATATCTACCTGGGAGAATGTCTGATTCTCGCAGGCTGCATTAATATGGAGTGCGAGGGGTTCGCACTGTACCTAACTGTCAGGGTGAGAAAATCATCTAAAGGAGGGAAAAAGGATAAAATCTCGAACCTTCTAGAAGGGAATCTTCTAGAAGCATGAGTTGGCTTCGAATGGTTGTTCAGGTGCTGGCATTCCAGATATCTTGGGACCATTCCTATCCAAGTAAATAATCTATTTTATCCTATATATTGAGGGGAATTCTTATGGAAAAGGTTAGAAGCAAGCTAGAAAGAAATTGATTGGAGAATTATTGAAAGCCTGTATGAAGGACTGATGCTACAACAACTAGAGACACCAGCAAGGTCATCAAAAGTGGTTGATTTTCTTCATACATGAGCAAGTGTGTGTGTCAGAGCTAGGATCCATCGAAAGGAGACCTACGACATCAAGGCTCGGGTTGTAAGTTTCACTTTCAATTAATCCAATATAGTAATATGTCCCTTTCCCATAAAGATGATGTCACTTTATTACATAACTCCTTGATCATATGTATAGACTAGTTATTGGATATATTAATCTGCCTTTACTTCGATTGGTTTGTACTGTTGTGATTTGAATGGCGCAAGAGCATTGAAGCAAAGCTTGGAACAACAAAGACCTAAGGAAAGCGTTCATAAGGTATGTCCATAATCCTTATCTCTTAGTTCATTCAATAGGCTAGATCTAGGGAAAGTGTATTATTCTGTCCTGTTTTGTTCTAGATCCAGGTGGATCTAGGGAGATCGGTTTGTGTCCGCACTTACGGATTAATCCTGAAACACTTATTTCTCCTTATAGTAGAAGTTCTAAGTAAAATGATAAAAGAAGCTTGATCCATTGGCCTATTGCGATGTATAATGGTTTCAAAATTAGAGAGGGGTTCTCATCTCTTTTTTGTAGATGATGTAATTTGCAATTTGATGGATATTTATCATATGTTTCAATCCTCAAAAGAATCATGATTCATATTGAAAAGCAACGGGGATGAAGATTAATCCGGATAAATATTTCTTTGTTCTTAAAATTTTCTCTGAAGCAGAAACAAAATCCTTCTTGAACTTAATCCCGACACAAAAGAAAGGCCTTGAAAAAGTAATTAAATATTTGTGATTTTATATAAAAAATGATCCATACATAAAGAAGGATTGGGGATGGCTTATCCATAAAGTGGAAGCAATTATTTCCTCTTGGTTTAATAGGAACTTATTTAGAGGCGGTCGTGTAGTACTACTTAAATTAGTACTGGAAAGTATCCTTGTATATTGGAACTTCATAGTGGCCATTCCCAAAGGCATTTTGGATAAAATAAGGAGGATAAGTTGTAGATAGTTGTGGGCATGCCATAAATCCCTGGGGGGTGTCCATTTTTCTAGTTGTTCCTCAATTGATGTACGAAAAAACCTTGGGAGACGGGGACTCAAATATATTCATTCCTTCGCTGAGGTACTAGCAGACCGAATCCTTTGGTGCCTCTCACAAGGGAACTCCCTTTGGTCAAGAGTTATTCACTCAAAATATTTCTCTAATTTATCCATAATATAATGGTTTTGCCTACTAGTGAAACCCTACAAGAGTTCTATCATGTGGAAATATTTAGTGGAAGCCTTCCCATTAGTGGGAAAATGGAATGTATGGAAAATTGGTAATGGAAGAAGCGTAAGATTAGGAGAGGACCCTTGGCTAGGAGCATGGGACAATTTTAGGCTTTTGAAACCTTTGGTTAAGCTTCTAAAAAAACTCAACCTTTTCCACTTAAAATATATCATTTAGGGGACCCTCAACTACAAGGAATCCCAAGGTGGCACGACTCAGTCTCTTTAGGTTTATCACAATAATTTCAGGCAGAATAGGACTCCTTTATTTTGAGGCTGTGTGAAAAATTTATCCTACTAGAAGATGAGTCCTTAAACACTCTTTGTTGGTCCTACAACCAAAAGGAATGGTCCTTGACAATGAAACTTGGATATAAATCATGGCAAGAATAAATACTTCAAGTCGGGCCTAAATAGTGGTGGAAAACATTATGGAAAACCAAACCTCCATTAAGATGCAAAATTTCTCTCTGGCTAGCTTTGAAAAATAATTTTTTGACTTGGGATAATGGAGTGAAAAGGGGTTGGTGCATCCCTAATTTTTTCACACTTTTCTTTGGTAATGAGGAATCGATTTCTCACCTTTTTTTCCTTTTCCCCTATGTAGGCCCGGTTGCAAAGATAGTCTAAGAAGAATTAAAATCTACGGTTGAATGGAACAAGGAAAGCCTGGAAGAATTCTATAAGGTATGGGTCCAGGACAAGGATGTGAATCTTTATTCGGGTTTACCAAGTATCATGATTTCAAAGTTATGGTGGGCCTGCAACTCAACAAGTTTTAAAGACAATTGTTTTCCTTCGGAGTTTATTGCAATGATTTCGCTTAACTAGGATGTTTATTTTAAAGAATATCCCAAAGCCTAGAAGAAGCATACTCCTATTTTCCCCACCTTATATTACGACATCCCATGGGGATATTTTGATGGGGCTAGTCAGGGACACCCTCCTTTGAGCGAATTTGGAGTAGTTCTATTCATTAACCAAAACCATTACATTTACATCATATATGCCCCTAGTCAGGAGTTCAACAATGGGGAAACACTAATTGCGATGTGGAACCTTTTGGAGACAAAAAAGAAAAAAGGCATTAAAAATATATAGGTTATGGGGGACTCCAAATCAGCAATCGAATGTGCCCAAGGAAAACTAGAAATCCAAAATGTCAATCTAACAAATATATTGTGAGACATCAGGCTAGATTTCTCATCCTTTGAATGGATTTATTTTCATCATGTTTTAAGAGAGCTCAATGTCAAGGCGGATGAGCTATCTAGGGAAATTATTCAGTTACAAAGAGGAGCCTTTGGTTACTATGAGTACTTTGAAGGGGTTGAAACTAAATCTATGGAGTTCTTCCTTTAGATTAAAGAAAAAATAAATGATGAAGTTTTTTTGTTTTTTGTTTTGATTGACAAAGAAGAGACATAAGTGGACTGTAAATTTTTGTAAAGATGAAAGGTTAATAGAGAATAGAAGGGAGACAAGTTCTTTGAGAATGAAAATTTCTACAAAGGTTGAAGCGAAAGATTGTAACATGTATATTTCTGGAATACTCGTGAAATATAAAAGCTTTTTTTCTACAAGAAAAAAAATTCAAATTAATTTATTTTATTTCAAATAGATTTAGATATTTAAAAAATTAAACAAAATTCCAAATTAATCAAAATTAGATTTTTATATGCAAACAAAATTATTAAAATATTATTATTCCCCCAAAAATACATTTTTTTAAATTTACATAAATATAAATATCTTATTATTTAAAAAAAAAATCTTGCAACTTATAGCTTTTAAAAATTTTCCAATTTAAAAATGATAAATCATCTATCCCATTTATAAAAGTACGAGATGAGGTTTTTAGAGTGTAATCATTTTGGATGATTTATAATACAATACATAAAAATAGAACCCTAAATTTTGACTCTAGCATGTTCATATGATAAAAGGATACTAAAGATAATTAGTTGACAAGGGAATATATGTGAATATATATGGATCCAACTATAAATGATAAGGAAGTGAAAAAATGATAAGGAAGTGCAACATGTACTATCCATTTGGAAGGATCTAAGTTAAGGTTGTAACACTGAAAAAAAAAATTAATATTCTTTTAAATTATTTAATGTATGTATGATGTATAAAAGATATTTGTAATAGATATTTATGTATTTTTTTTATGTATTTAAAGGGAATATAGAGGTAGAGGTTGATATTGTGGCACTAATAAGGTTCTTGGAGTTTGGATTTGAAGCCATGACATTACTAGGCGAAGATATGAATCTAATGCTTGGATTTAAAAAACTTTAAGAGGACATATATAAGTAGGGGTGCAATTTATGGTACCTAGTGGACTTATAGAGGTAAGGATTGCATTTATGGAACACGAGGATACATGGAGATAATGATTGATGTTATGGAATTATGTGGGAATTTGTTGGTATAAATCCCACTTGAATCACTGAGAGAGTATTAGCAGGTTAAGAGGGTACTAGAAGGTAGTAAATGATCTTGTGACAAGAATGGAACATCAAGTGGTAGGGTTGGACTTATGTGACATAGTAAGCACATAGAGGTGAGGATTGAATTTATGGAATCAAGAGAGAACATGGAAGTAGGGGTTGACCTTGTGGCACCAAGATGAAATTTGGATGTAGGGGTTCAACATGAAGAACAAGTTTTAAGTAAATGAACATGAAGGAAACCTAGAGTTAGGACTAAAACTTATTACAGTTGTGACTTGCACAGACATACCTCATGTCAAGTTACCTAAAACCTCGAGTTATCCATGGGAGAACCTAAATAATCGGGGAAATGGTTAACTTATAACACCGAGAGGGAAGTTAGACATATGGATTGAACTTATGATATTAGGAGGGCACCTTCAAGTAAGTCTTAAACTTATGACATTTTGGGAGCATATAGAGGTAGGGGTTGAAGTTATGAAATCAAGGGGGCACACAGATGTTATAATTGAATTTAAGGTAGTATTCACAATTCATGTGTACATACAAATCGATTTTACTTGAAAACTCGAGGTGGAAATGGTAGACAATGAACGTAAAAATTGCAAATATGACACAATGATGACGCTTGAAGGTATGAGTTAAGATTATAAGCTTATGAGGGCATGTAAGAGGAGGAGTTGTTGTTATATCATTGAGAGGATCTTTCGAGGTACGAGTTAGACTTATGACACTAGAAGGATACTTGCAGGTAGGTATTGGACTAATGGAATCAAGTGAATACTTAAAAATGTGTGATTTTAACTTATGGGATACTAGTAAGGTTCTGAGAGAGGGGGGTTGAGAAACTAGGAGAGAAATTCAAGGTAGGTGTTGGAATTTTAGCACTTAGAGGTCATGGACAATGTGTACACACCATAAGGATTTAACTAACATTTGGGGGTAGTCATGGGGAAACCTAGAAATAAAGTTTAAAATCAAGGAGGGGGGGAACTTGGAGGCAAGTATGCAATTTCTAGAATGGAAGGGGAACCTCAAGGTAGAGTTTTCACTCATAGAACCAAGAAGGAACTTATTGGCAGTAGTTAAATATAAGGTACCCAGGGGACACCTAGATATATGGTTTGAACATATGGCACTAGTAGAAAATAACCCATATGGACTTTGAAGTAGAAATAGGGGCACCGAGAGGTGGAGGGTTAAGTTAATGGAAGGATCACAAAATATAAGTGATGGGTTGATATTTTGACACCAATAGAGAAATTTCAATTAAGGATTTCACTTAGGATACAATGATGGAACTTAGGTGTAGCCATGAGGTGTCCACTCAATGAACCTATGATATAGCATGTGAATTCATGGGATATTAAAAAATACCTATAATTTGACTATATATTGATAAATACCTTCCAAATTCCTTTTGTTTAACCCCATCCCATTACATATTTACATTCATGAAAACCCATATTTTTACCATATACCCCTCAATACCTATAAATACCCCCCAATACCTACAATATATTGACCATATTTTTCATAATCTAAAAACCCTTTTTATGAATAAACATGATAATATATTAGTATAAAAGGTGAAAGTGCCATGATGATAAGGGTTTAACTCATGAAACACATTTATCCTCATGTTGAGAAAGCCATGGAATCATGTACAAGAAGGGTTAAACTTATGCTATTAGGAGGATGCCTAGAGATAGGACTTGAACCTGTAGCACTAAAATACCATAGCCACTTCTTAGTGTATATTAGAAACCTAAGGTGATTGCATGTTCATCTTTAATTGCTACCAAAATTAACTTGAGACTTCTCAATATGTTGAAAGGATAAGTAGATGTTTTAACACAAATCCATACTACAAGGTTTAGAAATTTGAAGAGCATGATTGAATCATTATTATATGTTAGTTACTAAAGAGATAGGCATAAAGGAAGATGGATAAAGGTATTCAACATCGACAAAGACCATTAATTTTCCATACAAAAATGATGTTAATTAAGTGATAAAGAAATGAAATTGGAGGGACAAATTACAAGAGATAGATGAATTAGATCTCAAAATCATTCTCTATAGAGGTAGATGGATAGGTATCATAACAAAAGGAGGTTACAACCAAAATCACCATTAGAGACTCAAGATAATATGACCTACTTTTACATACCAAGGGCCTTTATAACATGGAAGCTTAATGTAGCCATGATTGCATCTAAAGGTAGGAGTCAAAAGTTTATTCCAAGAGGGCACATGGAGGTTAAGATTGAAGTTAGGTCACTAGGAGGGAACCTAGACTTACAAGTTAAAAATTATTACATTGATAATTTATAGCTTGCATGTACATACCTCATGTCAAGTTACCTAATACCTAAGGGTGGGGGTTAGTTAACTTATAACACCAAGAGGGAACTTAGAGATATGTATTGAACATATGGGATTATAAGGGAACCTTTAAGTGGACCTTGAACTTATCACATTGGGGGGATCTAGAGCTAGGGCTTGAATTTATGAAATCAAGAGGGCACATGGATGTAGTAATTCAACTTCAAGAATTAGGATGTCATGATTCATGTGCACATACCACTCATGATTACTTGAAAACTCAATGTGGAAATGGTGGATAATGAAGGTTTGGATTGAGCATATGACACAAATATGATTGTTGAAGGTACATTTTGAGATTGTAATATTATGAGGTCACATAAGAGAAGGCATTGAAATTATAGCATTGATATAATCCTTGGATGTATGGTTTGAACTTTTGACACGAGACGGTCACTTCTAGGTAGGGATTGAATTGATGGAATCAAGAGAATAATTAGTGGTGTGATTTTAACCTATGGCCCACTAGTAAGGAACCTAGAGATAGGGGTTGAGGAACTAGGAGAATGATTTAAGGTAGTTGTTGTAATTTTATCACTGAGAGGTCATGGTCGATGTGTACAAGCCATAATCCTTTAGCTAACACCTTCAGGTAGTCATGTGAAAACCTTGAGCTAAAGGTTAAAAGTCTAGGAGGGAGGGAAATTGGAGGTGAGTATGCAACTTATGGCATGGAAAGGGAACCTAGAGGTAGGGTTTGAACTTATAGAGACAAAAAGGAACCTAGAGGAACCCTTGAAGGTATAGTTTAATATTATAACATTATGAGGGAACATAAGAGAAGGAGTTGAAATTCTAGCATTGATAGCATCCTTGGAGGAAAGAGTTGGACTTTTAACACTATGAGGTCACTTGTAGGGAGGGATTGAACTTATGGAATCAAGAGAATACTCATTGGTGTGATTTTAACATATTTCTCACTACTAAGGAACGTAGAGGTAGGGGTTGAGGAACTAGGAGACTGACTGAAGGTAGGCATTGAAACTTTATCACTTATAGGTCAACATCTATGTGTACAAGACATAATCATTTATATAACACCTTAGCATAGTCATGTGAAAACCTATAGCTAAAGGTTAAACATCAAGGAGGGAGGGAACTTGGAGATAAGCATGCAACATATGGCATGGAAAGGGAACCTATAGGTAGGGTTTGAACTTATAGAACCAACAAGGAACCTAGATTTGTATGGGATAAATATTTGGTTCCAAGGGGACACCTATATTTAGTGTTTGAACATACGACACTAGTAGGAAATGACCCATATGCACTTTGAAGAAATGATAGGAAAACCTAGAGGTGGGGGATTAAAATAATGGCACCATCAAAAAATATAAGTGAGGGGTTGATCTTATGATACTAAGAGAGAACATGCAAGTAAGGGTTAGACATATGCCACAATGAGGGCACCTAGGGTAGGGGTTTACCTTATGAAATACACATACATGGTTGAAAAAATTATGCCCACCTTGATAAAGCCACACATTCATGTACAAGAAGGGTGAAAATTACAACATGAAGAGGGTTTATAGAGATAATAAATGAAGTTATAGAACTAAAAGAACATAGCCACTTCTTTGTATATATTACAAGCCTAAGGCCACCACATGTTCTTCTTTAATGCTTAGAAAAATAAGCTCAACACTTTTTGATATGTTGAAAGGATAAATTGATGCTCCATTACACACTCATATAGATTTGCTGACAATAAAGGTTGGGAAATTTGGAGACAATGGTTGAATTATCACTATATGTTAGTTACCAAAAATGTAGGTATAAAGGAAGATGGATAAGGGTATTCAACATTGGAAAAGCCCATTAATTTTCCATATAAAAATGATGTTAGGTGATGAAAAAATAAATTTGAAGATAATGGTTGAATCATCACTATATGTTAATTACCAAAAAGGTAGGTATAAAAGACAAGGGAAATAGCAGCTAGCCTTCATAGTAATCTCAGTGAAATAGACAAATGTCACAATTCCTAAGCAAAATTCCTAAGCTTGTACATAATTTGTTTCTTAGTTGTGAATGAGTCCACAAAAAAATCAATATTCTAAAAAATCTGAATTCAAAAAATTAAGAATATTTTGATTTTCCAATGTACATAAACATGAATTTGTTTCATTAAAATCAATTTTCTAAAAAATCCGAATTCAAAAAATTAAGGATATTTTGATTTTTCCAATGTACATAAACATGAATTTGTTTCTTAGTTGTGAATGAATCCATGGAGAAATCAATATTCTAAAAAATAGGAATTCAAAAAATTAAGGGTATTTAAAACAAGGGAAATAGCTGCAAAACAACTAGTCCCTGCCTTCATAACCAATTCAGCTAAATAGACAAATGTATTCCTCAATTATCTCTAAGTGTTGCCGAATTCAAAAAATTAAAGGTATTTTGATTTTTCCAATGTACATAAACATGAATTTGTTTCTTAGTTGTGAGTGAGTCCAAGACAAATCAATATTCTAAAAAATAGGAATTCAAAAAATTAAGGGTATTTTAATTTTTCCATTGTACAAAACATGAATAGTACATAAACATGGATAGGAAATTTGTTGAGAATACAAAATTATGTAAAATGAGTTTCAAATTATAATTAGTGAGCTTTTAAAAATAATAAAAAATACAATTTCTCATCAAATAAAAAAAATGTACAATAAACTATATTTCTTATAAATCATTAAAAAATATACAACTAATACGCAAATAGTTATTAAACAATATTTTGTAAATAGATACATATTAGTTGTTAAATAATATTTTGTAATATTTACAATGTTGTAATATATTGTAAATAAATAAAACAATTCTTTATCAAATTTTTTTTATTATTAAACAAAATTCTTAATATATAAATTTTCAATTTTCAATTTAAAAAATATAAAAATAATAATAAATAATTAAAAAAATATAAAATTAACAATAATAAATAATAACACTCAAACTCAAAACAATTCATAATGAAATAGAATGTCATCATGCTCTAAAACAATAATAAATATAACACTAGTCAAACTCAAAACAATAATAAGTATAACACTCCTCAAACTCAAAACAATTCATAATAATGAAAAAGAATATCATCATGCTCTAAAACAATCAGATAAAAGAAACCCTAAAATGCCTATAATAGTGCACAAGTAACCATCATATAAAATGTATTTCATTATTAAATTGCAAATAACAATCATATAAAATGTAGTTCATTATTAAAATAAACACTTTAATATAGTGCAAATAACAATCATATAAAATGTATTTCATTATTAAAGTAAGCACTTTAAACGTTGAGTAATCTGTAACTCCTCCACGATACACCTCAAACATTCATGAACAGAAATAACTGTTCAGAACTATGCTGAACTATGAAGAGTAAATCGTTTCACTTTAATCAATTCAATAATTAATTATTATATGGCCACATGGAGTAGATAATAAGGTCAACTTCTCGATAATAAACGAGGCTTTATTGTCTCTTAACATATCAATCCAAAGGTTTTTTAATTTGTTTGGTTAATATTCCACAGACAAACACGTTAATAAAAAATTCACAAATTAATTAAAATGAAATTCAACCTTCTAAATTTTCTTTATAAATTCTTTCTATTATGATACTGTGATTCCATCAAACAAGGTCACTAGCACTCATATTCAACGGGTGAATTACAGAATGAGTTCGCTCAAAGATAAATAGCAAGCTGACTAACACTTAGGGGACGGCAGATCGCCTTTTATATATATTACAGTTGTTAGGTCAAACAGTAATGGGAACACTTTTTTTTAAATAAAAGAGAGCATATAACAGAAAACCAATATTGTATATATATCTCAATTGTTGGGTCAAACAATTTTCGGAATACACAAATACAGTAATGGGAACACTTTTTTTAATGAATAAAAGAGAGCATATAACAGAAAACCAATATTGTATATATATCTCAATTGTTGGGTCAAACAATTTTCGGAATACACAAATATTTTGTGATAAAAACCTAGTGCTTAACAAAAAAACACCCTAGGTATAGTATGTTTTCAAACAATAATAAATATAAAGATAAAGATTCCAAATTAAAATAGATATATGTTTTATATTATAAATTGTAAAAACATTTTTTCTTTCCATTACAATTCATTTTATTTGAATAGTAAAATATATTAATATAAATATAAATTTTCCACAATTAAAAGTTTCCAATTTAAAATAAATTTTAATAGTAAAAAATATTAATATAAATATAAATTTCCCACAATTTAAAAGTTTCCAATTTAAAATAAATATATGTAATAGGAAAACGTTACTCAATGCACACCCACATGTTGGATATGTTAATTTCAAACCAGGTAGCAGAAATTATGGTTGATTACAGGCCTGTACGCACTCATTTCGAGTATCCATATTTAAATTAAATTAATCACCAACAATTTACATTCATATTTAAATTAAATTAATCACCAACAATTTACATTCACGAGATCATAAATAAAACAACTGCATATTGAAAAACTAATATATATTTAGGAAATAGCTTATAGTGTCACCTCGCATCATTTCAAAATGCAATTTTCCCATGTGGAAACCTCAGAATAACATCGATTTAAGATTATCACAATGCATGGCATCCAGTTGTGGACTAAGAGGTAGCCATGAGGGTTACTGTTTAGGAAGCTGTGAAACCTTATTCCACGGAGAAACCTTATTCCATGGAGTTGAGAGCTTAATACCAACAATTCACAATTCATGGTCTGTCAATATTTCATTTGAATGTTGCCATATACATTCTTGGAGATTTGGAATTGAATAGATTTTTGTATTATCATAAAACGTTAAGAATCAAATATGAATATAGCATAGAAAAACCTCAGAATAAGTACTCAACTTCTTGAAAAAGAGAGAAATTAAGATAATAAGCCTCTGAGAGGGGGAAACCTCCTTATGCCCACATAAATGTACAATTTCAAGATGATTCCAAATGAAAATGTCTCCTTGGTATATATAGGAGACTAGGAGGTATAATTACAACTAATGGAATA
>JZKD02S1658288.1:63156-77409 GCA_000966675.3 Picea glauca
ACCTTAAATGCATTCTCCAATGATTTGGGTTCCCAAAGGCGAACCTCATGTTGAATGTTATCCTTTAAAGTTCCTATGAATACATCAATCAAGTGCTCATCTAGAATATTTGTTATCTTTATATTCAATATTTGGAAGTTCTCAATGTGCTTTGTAACTGAACCCTTTTGCTTGAGATTTATCAATTGGCTAAAGAGGGTATTTCTCCTTGTATCCTCATAGTGTGCTATCATTTATTCCGTGAAAATTGTCCAAGTGATGAGTGATTTGGGAGAACAAATCCATCGATATCATACAAATTGATTGGGTTCTAAATATAAAGAAGTAATTCATACCTTTTGTGTATGTGGCACATTATGTAGATCTAAGAATTACTCCATCTGAAGTATCCATGTGATTGGATCCTTGCCATCAAACTTCCTCATATCGATCTTAGGAACCTCATTGGTATTCAACCCAAATTTGGAATTTCTCCATTCTTGATTCACCTTCATTATGTCCTCATCATGAAATTCATGGGATACATTTTCACTTTCAGGTGTCCTCTCTATTATGAAAATTTTCAATCCTTCCATGATCTCCCCTTTTAAACCCTCCATCATCTCTTGTAGTTCATCTTTTGTTACTCTCTTCTTTTGTAAATCATTTATCTACCTACGCATTTCTTCACCTTCATCAAGAGTCATGTAGGATTATTTGGAGGCTTATTTGGTGTAGAAGTTCCCTTTTTGGGTGGCATGTTGGCCAAGTATCACTTTTGAACCTTTATTTTGAGGTGGTTATGGTAGACAATATTTCTTCTGTTGTATCTCCAAAGTTTTGGCCCTTCTGGGTATGAAACTTTATTTTTTGTAGTTCTCTGATATTTCTTCTCCACAATTCCACAGGTCTGATCAAAATTGGATGTGCCAAGTTGATTTTACGATAACTTACCCACAACTTGTTGATTTTTTTCCTTTCCAGGAGATGTCACTTGTATAGCGTGTCCCACACAAAATAATTGATATAAAATTATGAAACTCGTACCAAAAATACTACAAATTGTCCAATATCCAATGCAACTAGTTTCACTCAATTTGGATACTTTAGGAATAATTTATGATTTTTTTACCTGGAACACCTTCTTGAGACTAGTCAATAGGACTAGTCAGATACCCTATCTTCCACAGGGTGTATCTACAAATGTAAGACGACCCGGAAGATGAAATGTTTACCTCAGATACCTTACTAATTTATTTGAATATCCTCTGGAGTTTAGGGTCTGAAACATTACAAAAAAAATATTTATAGCGCAAATTCCGTAATGACTCGGTTCATGATGATTCCAGAACCCTAGCTTGCACAGGCTGTATATCCAAAATTAAAAGCCCTCAGGAGCTGAAATTTTAACCCAACGAACCTTGATCCATCTACTAAATATCCTCCAAGTCGTTCCTTTAGAAACATTGTAGAAAAAAAAGTATAGAGAAAATTCCAAGGTGTCTCATATGTAGCAGTGAAACCCCAAGACCTTGAGCTATGATACCATATGTTAAGAACCAAATATCAATATAGCATCTAGAAAAACCTCAGAATAAGTACTCAACACCTTGAAAAAGAGAGAAATTCAAATAATAAGCCTCTTCTAGGGAGAAACCTCCTTAATCCCACATAAATGTACAATTCCAAGATGATTCCAAATGAAAATGTCTCTATGGTATATATAGGAGACTAGGAGGTATAATTAGTACTAATGGAATAAAGCCGACATAAATAAAATAACATTACTAATTTAATATGCCCCAAATAAGGGGTAATGAGCCAATATTAGGGCTTAACAAAAAATGAAAGAAAGACAACTTCAGAGCTTTGCTCCGAGATGAATGTCTTTGGGTATGTTTTTTTTGGGCTAGTTTTAGGGTTTTGACATGAACAGTTCTCATTAGAGTTTTATTTAGAAGTTCAATCTCTTGTTGTGCAGGGAAAACATGATGCATAGTACATCGATTAAGGTTGCCTATCATATTCTTAAAGCGACTACTTTCTAACAGGCTCCACACCAGGACCTAAACAATACACTATGTGGCTAAGTGATCTACACGTTGAGCTTTCAATTTCATCTTTGAATATGGATATTTAAGATATTTTTTTTTTGAATATGGATATTTAAGATAATTGTTTTTTTGTGAGGTTCTCTTATATATGGGGCGTTGACATACATGGGTTGTGTCATATTTGGACATCGTCAATCCTTTCCTCTATCTGCTCATGCTCATGCTCTTGAGCATTTCTTATAATTAATTAAATCTGCCCAAATGTGCATCAAGGAATGAATTCTTTGAAGTTGTATTTGTTAGATTTAATATAGATGATATACAACGTCGATCCTAAGCGGTTCTTATAGATAATTCAATCCGCTCGAATGTACAACAAGGATTGTATTTTCTTAATCAATTATGTATAGATTTTATAAAAATTATGTTAGTATGATATATGCTTTGTTTTTAGCTAAAGTACAAAAAGTAGGATAGTTAAATCTTTATAATATTAAAAGAAAAATTGCTATAAATTAGCATCTACAAGGAAAAATCAAAGATCTTTTAACAAAAGAGAGAGAATCAAATCTAAGTTTGAAAAAAATGCAAAAGATTCATTTGAGGTTGTGCAATTCCAAATCTAATTTACACTAAAGCTTAGCCGATTGAAGTGTCAGATCAAGAATTCCCTAAGGTGAAAATAAAATCTGGGACACTAAATCTTAGCCGATTGAAGGGTCGGATCGAGAATTCCCTAAGGTGAAAATAAAATATGGGAGTTCAACTATTCAGGTCTCGACATCCTAAATAAGCTTCTACAAACCTAAAATAGAGAAATGATATCAACTCCCTTTAGTTCCAATGTTGCTACAACACAAACTAATTTTACTCTGCCTAATTTTTTTCTTTAATATCATAACACATCTATTCTTATTTTTAATCTTTTATCTATACAAGTATAGTTGATTTTTATCAGATAACTAGTGATATTCATGGGCTAGTGCTTAAAGAATTGCTCAAGGAAAAGGTCGTTACCTGCAAATTAAATATTTTCTCAGGGAAAAGGTCTATACCTGCAAAGAATTGCTCAACAAATAGTCAGTCATTTCATGGAATTGCTCAGCGAATAGTCATTCCGTCCATGCTTTCAATTGCTCGTCTATTCATGGAATTTCTTAGTGAATAATGACTCCATCCATGCGTTTAGTGATGCTTCTTCAACCAGGTAGGATGTAGCTCTTCTTTTCTTCTGCTTTGCTAATTGCACCAATTTCTATCATGAATATCCACTAGCAAGATGCAATTAACACGAAAAGAGACAATATTAATACACTAGTGCTCAAAGAATTGCTCAATAAATAGTCAATCAGTTCATGGAATTTCTCAGTGAATAGTCACTCCGTCCATGCTTTCAATTTATCGTCCATTCATGGAATTGCTCAGCGAATAGTCGCTCCATCCATGCTTTCAGTGATGGTTCTTCAACCAGGTATGATGTTGCCCTTCTTTTCTTTTGATTTGCTAATTGCACCAATTTCTATCATGGATATCCACTAGCAAGTTGTAATTAACAAATTAACAGAAAAAGAGACAATATTAATACATACCAATATACTATATTTTAATTCCTATTATTAATGTAGGAGGAAGACATGCTAGGAGTGCTTCTCATGACAGTGATTTACATAAATACAAAAATTTCACCATGCTAGGAGTGCTTCTAACCTTTTCACCGTGCCAGGAGTGCTCTAAGCTGATCTCGTAGGAAGGCCAACCAGTTTGTTAGGGGTAGCCAGAAAATCAGTCATTAGTTAACCGGATAGAGTTAGTCTAGTACATCCAGTAGAAACTCCAACTTGTCCCTGGTAAGGTAATTCTCTTCATTTAACTCTTGCATTTGTGCTCTTCATTTAACTCTTGCATTTGTAGTTTAGTAACACAATTAAACTCAGTTGTATTTTCAACAATACGGTTAAATTCAATTGTATCTTGTAAATGATTCATGTGAGTATAACTTTTCATGCAAGGGTGTGAGGCGGTGAAGAGAGGGTGCTAGGTGGAGGTTTCCACGCAGTGTTAGGGTGCCATGTGGTGTGAGAGAATGGCCCATAGAAGCGACATCAACTTCAATGAGGAGCTCATGTGGGGATGGGGCAGAGCATTGACTGCAGTGTTGCCTCCAAACTAGCAAATGAGAAATTTGCTTATTATAGACACTGAACAAATAAGGAAATAATATAGCCATCCAACACAACTAATTAGTCCCATCAAATGGTTGTGGGCCAATCAGAAAATGCAATGAAATTCCTAAAATACTTTATGATGTTCAGAAATTATTTTTTATTTTAAGAAAAGAGAATTAATACAAAATATGGAAAAACATTAAGAAAGTGTCTAACAAACATACTAAAATGCACCTATTAATATACCAAAATGCACTCATTAATAGGCGGTCAACTATAGTTGGTTGCCATGCGAAAGCTATAGTCCTTAGCCGCAGGCAGGGACTAAAAATGAGTAAGAGTATCAACATTGACAAAGTCCATTAATTTTCCAATGGTGTTAGGTGGTGAAAAAATAAAGATGAAAGGAGCAATAACAAGAGATTGAATAGACACAAAAAAATCAAATTATTCAGACACGTAGATTGATAGGTCTCATAATAGATGAAGTGGAAACATAAATCTCCAATAGGCATTCAAGCCAATATGGCATGAGGAATAAAAATGTTCACTTATGATAAGGTTGAGAGCCATGAATGGTTATAGTAAGGTATAGAGTGGAAGATGACCTACTTCAATAAGAAAATGAGGGTTCACAACAACTATCGTAAAGCATAAAAAGTGAGAGGTTGAATGCAAGACTAGATCTGTCATTCGAAGCATATTGAAGATGATAAACTAGAATTTCCTATCCGAGAAGAGGAGCATGGTATCCCTAAGCACATTGGACTAATTGATGCTAGGATGAAACAATCCAACACCATATTTGAGAAGAGGAGCATGGTATCATTAGGGACGACCACATCTCATTCATTCATGAATATCTATATTAGTTCTGGAAAAATAACCATTGAATTGAAATTGAATGAGTAGTAGCCCAAATTCTATAGAATAAAATTATTTTACTTTAAAATAGACACAAGTTTATACAAACTATATAAAATTCTTAAAAAATTGAATATTTTTACAAAAATATAACCAAACATTTTGTAGTTGGCATATGAACGATTAGTAAGATTCACCAAAGTTTCTACATTTTAAAATAAATTTCCATCATTAAAATCATCCGTGCTCTCATTATGTCTCTCATATATATACATATAAAATCATGGTGGGCAGTAGGTACTAATGAGCGCAAAATGTAAATTGAGAATAAAATATGAGAATGAAGTGATCATGTACATGTTAATGTCGCGAATATTTGTCTCTTAATTGATCAAAACCTAATATTGACCATGTTTTATTTCAATACGTATATATATATATATATTAATTGAAAAACAAAAAAAAATGACAAAAGATGGGATATGTTTTGTGAATATCGCAAAAATATGGAGAACATCATTTAGGAAATTTGAGGTCCTAGGATATTAGAATGAGAACAATATATAGAAAAATTATATCGAACCTTTGATGTCAAACTTGCACCACCCTAGAGCAATGAAGAAATTATTAGTTCCGTAGATAAACTCTCAACACATCTAGTTTAGCAATCCCTAATTCCATCTGTAAATCCCAGCCTATTCATACATATTACAAAATTGAGAATTGTTCCTAAGAAAAGGAATCTCTTGTATTAATCCCTGATTCCACAGAGTCGGGGAAATCATATCTACGACATTGAATCCTTTAAAAAAATAGGACCAATCCTCAGACAAAGAAGTTGTGGATTTTTTTTCCATGATAGGCAGTTGATCATTGCTATAAAAGTATCTTCAATATTGTATGTTCCATGTTCTGTAGAGATTACCTCTGACAACCGAATCTTGATATTCGTCTTCCTTTTCTTCTCCTCTGATTTGTGGGTTGACTTCCCTGTGAGTCTCCGAACAAGAGACTGAAAATTTTGTGGGTCATTTTTGATAATCTAGGGTTCACAAAGATACACAGTGTGAATCGTTGGAGTGATGATACTCTCGTGGTGCGGAAATTTGCTTTATCTTCATTCATCTTGAAGGTTGAGATCTGGTGGATCAATAGTGCATACAGTCTATGTTGGATTATTGATAGGGGGTTGAATCAATAATAGATCAATCAAATCCTTTTTAACCACAAAATGCAAGTGTTATATCAATGTAACATTATCATCCAATAGTTGCAGAGTAAATAAACAATGAACAAATGAGAAATCATACACATACACATACACATACAAAATATGTATTTAAGAATTACATTCATTGGAAGAACCAACTTCCTTTGTTTTCCAGTTACAAATTGAAGGAGGCTCCAACCCCCTAGCTTCTCATGCTACAGCCTGAAGGAATCTCTAACTCCCCAATTCTCTAGCTACAACCAAAAGGAGACTACAACCCCCTACTTTTTCAGGCTACAGCCTAAGGGAAGCTCCAACTCCTCAATTATCTGGCTACAACTAGAAGGAGGCTACAAACCCCTATGTTCTCCTGCTACAACCGGAAGGTGGGTACAACCACCTGTCATTTCCCTGTCTTAGAAGTAGAATGATGGAACCACTGTCACACTATCAGTGTGAGATATATTGCTGTAAACATCTACCAATCATCCTATACCATAAACAAGTGCATCAACCATGCACTAACCTGTAACAAACAATCTATAATCAGTCTGTACCATAAGAAAGTGCATCAATCATGCACCAACCTGTCCCTCACCTGTAATCAACCTGTACCATAAACAAGTGCATTAACCATGTACCAACCTGTACCTCAACCTGTATCATCAACGAGTGCATCAATCATGCACCAAATATGTACCTCAACCAAAAGACCTCATCAATTTCATCATCCAAATCTGATTTTCAACTCTGTAACACAACTGGTGTATATGATCACATACCTGCAAACCTTCTTTAACAAGAGACTATCATTTTCATCAAATTTTAATTTAGTCTCACATGACTAGTTTTGGATTAGTCAACAACTCTAACTTGAAATAATCAGAACTATGTACCTATAATGAATAAATATCTGAAAATGGTAGAGAATGCTCTTCAACGTCTTTGATGCAATTTCTCCAGATTTCACTACTTGGAACCTCTCAGAAAATGAGTTATAACAAAAATGGCATACCTTGTTGAATTTTGTCTTAATATTTGTTGTATGGATCTGAAAATGATACACGTAATACTACAAACTTTACTATAACCAATAAATTTGGTCTTACTGAATTTGGATCTATTATGAATAAGTTATGACGTTTTTACTCAAAACATATGTTTTAGACTAGTTTCGGGACTAGCCACAAACCCTATTTTCAACGGAGTTTAACTCCAAAAATACAACGAATAACAAGATGGATTTTTAATCATAGATAATTGGATATGTTTCCTCAACGAACTCTCAATTTCACAGTCTAAATCATTCTATAAAAATTTTTATTGCGAAAATGGTGAGATGGCCTGTAAATAACATACCTTAGAAAACATCATCAAAATAATTTACCCTCCCTTGAATTTTGACCTTCTTTAATTCACCTTCCCTCTGAAATTTGGCTTTCATATCTTTTGGTTACCTTATTCACTTGTAGATATTCAATATTCTCAAGTGTGCTTAAAACAAGAGAGCATTGCCTCTTATTTATATTTTCATGTAGCTTCCTCAAGGGGTTACCTTTTAACCATCTTAACCCACTTTACTTATTTTAAGATTAACCTGTAACGAACCTCCTCATTACGACGACAAACCTCTTATAACAAGTGTAATTTTTATTTATTTTTTCTTTTGTGTGTGCGCGTGTGTACAAGGATAATAAATACATTCGACTCTGCATCAGGACACAATGAAGAACGTGGTGTATGCAATTGTAAAAACAAAATAATGATCTAATATGCACATCAAGTATCTCCAAGCAAGGTACGAAAATCAACTGAAAAAATAAATAAGACTGACTACCCGTCCGTCCTACCCTACAATGGTTAGGACCTCCAAGACACATAAGCAACGCTCAAGCCCAGGTTTCCATCGATTTTAACCATTTAAGGTCTCAGGGATGGCGACTATTCTGAGGAACATGGAGGTGTCTACATTTCTGCTGACTCAGAGAGACCAAGCCTACTAAGCTAAGGACAATCATCCTAGAAACTCAACAATAAAATACACAAGTAGCTAGAACCCTTACCATAAGCAACCAAGCTCATCAAAAGTTTACATAACCAAGTGTAACCCTTAACTTAAAATAAACATCGACACCCTCAATGGGTAGCGCAAGCTAGATAAACTTCGTCAACATCCCAGAACAATATTTCTTAAGCAAGAAGTCGAAAGGCGAAGAGGTGAACCTAAACTTGAAACATTTTCTTTTTACCCAACCTCTATTAAAACAATACCTCCTAAGGTTTTAAACAATCACCACTAGAATTTATATTAAAACAAAAGCCACATTTATATTGAAACAATACCCAAATTGTATTAAACAATATCCGATTTTTATTAGAACGATATTCAAATTGTATTAAAACAATACTCATCTTATATTAAAAAAAAATTCAATTTACATTAGAACAGTAACCACTAAAACAGTACCCACTAATATTTATGTTAAACCGTCTCCAATTTATAATAAACCATACCCCAAATATGTTAAAACAATATCCAAAACTTAGATTAGAACGATAACCACTAAACAATATTAAATCAAATTCTTTTGCCCAATTATAAGATAGATTTATTGGATTTATTAGATTCCCAAATATTTTACTAACCATTTGTTGATCTATAAGGAATTATATATCTAAAAATTTTATGTCATAGATCTTTACAACGGTTATCAATTGATTGGAAGGGAGAACAGAATCACAGATAATTTCAAGGAGATGAGGAAGCAAGGATCAAACAAGGAAGTAGAACCGCGACAACCTCTACTTAAAGGACCAATCACATTCAAATAGAATATATAAACTATCTAGACTTTATGGAAAGAAAAAATATAACTATTTCATTTATAACAAAAGCAACAACAAAAGCTTTATATATCAGCCATTCCCTTTTTTAAAACTTCTCAAATAAAATGAGAACCAAAATAGATTAACTCTCGATTACTCCAATACACATTTATCAGGGTAATATACTGTCCATACTCTAAGACCACTTATACAATAATGCTGACGGGATTGTCTAATTTATAAAATAACCATCATTAATAGGGCGCGGAAACCTACATCGCGACAAGTGTGCAAGTAAGGAATGTAATGGCACTGGGAGCGAGTATAGCTACAGAGAGAATTTAAGTTTAAAATTAAATTATGTTATCCCCTTTTTCCAAGGGCACAGGCTCACTTGTTTGCAATTCCTGGGTGCACAATTTTAGGCATAACTTAAGGAATGTTCAGCTCATTTTCCAAAGGAGTAAGGTTGCAATTCTGTAATTAAGGAAGATAATCCCTTTTATTTAGGAGGTTGCACCTGAGTTGAATTGAAGCAATAGATTTTTTTTGGTTCCTATCTAAATTGCAGAGAACAGTGAAAGTTTAAAACGTGTAGCTACAATCCATAAATCAATAAAAAATTAAGGAGGAAGAACTTCATTCGACAGGGACGGAATTCGCCAGAGACGAATTTACAGAAAAAATACAAAATGAAAATGCCAGAGATAAATTTCCATCATGAATTTTCAGAAACCATCATGCAAAACGAAAATGCCAGAACGAATTTTCAGAAACCAAAATCACAATAACCAATCCAGTCTTACCACTGATTAAGGATGCACCATTTTTAAATAAGATAAGTACTCCCACTGGAAGCTTTATTAACATAGTAAGGATTTATCCTAGCTATAACTCACGCCTTAAAAGCATTTATGGGTTTTACCTGAGCTAATCATCCAGTTCCCTGCGATTATCAACTTAAAAATTTGATAACTTTTAGTAATAGAAAGGCTCTGGGTTTATTCCAGAAAATCGTGACATCGAGAAAAACACAGTCAGGGAAGTTAACTCGGTCTGGGAGCGAAGTAACCAATGGTAACTCACTAGTTAATTCAACCAACGGAATTTAAAAAGGATGCAGAGCACGGGAAGGGTATGGCTGCCACCATTTGTTTTCAGTGCACACTAGATTCACCTATTAAGTAATACGGATTTGAATAATGAGATTTCCAGGCCAGGAGTAAAAATAATCACATTTTAATTCGCCGGGAGATGAAATAATCCCATTTTAATTTGCAAGGAAGTGTATCAGTGTAAACTTAAAATTTACCTGGGATCATCAATACAGAGTTAAATTATCCCTGCATACATAAGACGCAGTCAAAAATGTAAATCGAAGAGCGTGGTGAGAGTAGTGCAAGGGTCACAGTCAAACACCACAGGTTGGTCACGACATGTGGGAAGGTGAAGGTCACGGAAATCAATCTACCAATCAATCAGCCAGGCCATAAAATTTTAAGTCATAAAAATAGACAACAATTTACCTACTCAATACACCTGCAGATCTAAAACATACATCCTACAACATTCTATCAATCAACCGAAAAGCATACCGTTGCCTTTTCACCTGGTTCAAGTGATGTCCGCACGCTCCGTGTAACTCCCGCTCATCGATCGTCGAGACCTCACTGGTACCTCCAAGCCAACACTAGGGGTACTTTGCTTCCCCCTTAGACCCCAAGCCACAAAGGGGCCACACACTATCTAGAGGGTACGTCTAGCTCCCATCTCGCCTCACAAGGCCGAGCTACCACTCCTCTCTGAGCTGGAAATCCCAACTCCCACAAGTAAATTAGTCAAGTCACTATTCCGGCAGCGTAACGTTACGCTAACAACCGATCCCCTTCTTCCTTCTCCTCCCTCTCTTTTATAGAGTTTTAGAACTTCCATTCTTTCCCTAAATCTCATTTAATTTAAGTTTTAATAAAAATCTTCTAAAAATTCTCCTTCGTACAAGTGTCATCCATCCCCCACTTTCCTCCAATAATTATTTTCTTTTAATTTATTAATTGTCTTATTTCCCTCACCCACCTAGAGTTACTCCTAATATTACTCCTAGATGTCCCTAGATTCCTTTACAGGCTTTAAAGGCTTTCCCTATTATGAAGTTGCTAATTTAGATCAATTTAGAAGGTTCTTAAATGCATATTCTTTACTAAGTTGACCTCCCGCTTTTTACCATAATTTCCTCTCTTTCCCTTTTTATGTTACCTCCATACCCTAGTTTCCTAATTTTTATAATTCCCTCTTTCCCCTTTTTATTTGAGCTAGAAATGACAGTTGTGCAATTTAACCTCTCTTTCCTTTTATTATAAATTAGTATCTTTCTAAACTCTCAAAAGTTAAAATAATTAATTTCTTCTTTACATTTTTTTTATCCACTGATTTTATTTAATTTCTTACTCTCTTCATTTTACCCAAAAATTTATGAAGGCCAAAATTATTACTCAAGTGGTATTTATTTTAACTTTTTATTATTTTATTTTTATAAAGATATTTTCTTAAGGGTAGACAAAATTTTACCCCTAGTGAAGTTTTAGACTTCGAACTTAGATTCTGAATTGGGTGACATTTAATTAGGGAAGTTGTTTAAAAACTTCTTAATATGTTAATTGTCTTAGGTCCATCTAGGTTCATCCCTCTATCATCATCAACGCGACGTGCCCTTCAGGACACACTAGGTGCTCCAAGGGTGCCACTCGCCTCTTTTGTTTCTTTTGCGCGACGTGCCCTTCAGGACGCACCATGTGCTCCAAGGGTGCCACTCGCCTCTTGAATAATTGGTATACATCAATAACCCCTGGAGTCAACACTCTACCAGGTGAACTTGTGGGAGACTAAGGGATTCTAAGGAATAAGGCCCCCACCTTATTGCCTGCCCTTTAGAATCATCATGAGCGACTATCGCAGTCTGCCCTCATGACATCATGGGTCCTCTCGAACTAGGTAATCATTAACCTACACTTCAAGCCACGGTGGGAGTGCTAGTAGGCTGTGGTAGGGCTGTTGTCCACCCCTATCCCTCAACATCTCTGGTAGTCGTGTGTGACCCCTTTACTCCATATGTGAGTCTAGTCAGCAAGCTATCGTCATCCTACATCATCAATAAATCATGTCAAAACATATCCACATCATATGATCTAATCAGATGTACTAATATCATAGTAAAACAATCAAACCCCAATAGCACACTCCCTGACTCAATCCAGAGTCCAAGGGGTTCCACCGATGCCTCTTCATCCTCAAGGTCCAAAACCCTGCACACTCAATAAAAACCGAGTCAATAGCACCTGTCTATGTCAATGTAGTAAAGCAACATGTCATCTACCCATAACGTATCATTATCAAAATCAAATATTTTACTAGCATAATAATCCAGAATAATTGCGAGCATGTGTCCTCAAAGAATAAGTTCGCTCAGTGTGCCAGAGCGAGATGTTACATACACCCCCTCTTGGTCAAAACTTTGTCCCGAAGTTTCACGTATATACGCTGAAATAAAGTGTATCATGGTATCATATGTCTATCTATCAAACAAAAATGGAAACTGCTGGCGCATATCATATGCGTCCTCCCAGGTTGCCGAGTGCAGACTATAATTGTCCCACTGGACCTTGACCTGATCTATCGTTCGACATCATAACTGTCAAACGCGATGATCTAATATGCGGACCGGCTCAGCCGTGAGCGCTCCCTCATCTAATACCTGCAAGGAACTCATGTCAAATACATGTGTAGGATCACTAATATAATGTCTCAAAACAAATACATGAAAAACATTATGCATATGCCTCAAGGACTCAGGCAAGGCTAGTCGATAGGCCATGGGCCCCTTTCTCTCCACAATATCGAAAGGTCCCACGAACCTAGGAGATAGTTTATCTCCCTTCCCAAACTTGATTGAACTCTTGTGTGGTTTAACCTGGAAGAAGACTTGATCACCGACCTCGTAAATACGGTCGATACGGTGCGCATCGGCATAAATTTTCTGTCAATCCTACACTTCTTTAATCCTTTGTCTTATGGTTTGTATTTGTTCTTCAATTTATTGGATTTATTTTGGTCCCACCAGGACCCTATCCTCAAGCCGATCCCAACTCAAGGGCGTCCAACATGGTCACCCGTAAAGAAACTCGAAAGGCGCCATCTTAATGGTGCTTTGGTAACTATTGTTGTAAGTGAACTCCACTAGTGGCAAGAATTCTTCCCAATGATTTTGTTGGTCCATCACGTACATGCGCAACATGTCTTTCAAGGTTTGGTTTGTTCGTTCGGTCTGCCCGTGAGTCTCCGGGTGATATGCAGTACTAAAGTTAAGTTGGGTTCCCAAGGCCTCTTGGAAACTCATCCAAAATCGTCCAGTAAACATCGATCCTCGATCAGATATAATATTCTTAGGCACACCATGTAGCCTCACAATCTCACTGATGAGAACTCTAGCTATGTCAGGTGCCTGATACGTCTTACGCACAAGAATAAAGTGAGCACTCTTCATTAGAGTGTCTACTACTATAAAATTTGAGTCATGTCTCCTTGTTATCAGTGGAAATCCAGCAATAAAATCCATCAAAATAACCTCCAATTTCAATTCCAGAATGGCGTGTGGTTGAAGTAATCCTGCAGGGTGTCTATGTTCATCCTTTAACTACTGACACTCTAGACATCTGGCCATATAGTTGACTATGTCGGCCTTCATTCCCTTCCAGAAGAATAAGGGTTTAAGGTCTTCCCTCATCTTCATGACTCTCAGGTGAGCCATGTAAACTGCTTTATGAGCCTCTCTCAGGATCAATATCCTCAACTCGTTGTTTGGCGGTATGTAAATACGACTTTTAAACCTCAATAAACCATCATTGGGTAAAATCATGAAGATGGGTTACACTTTTGCTTGTTTTATTCAACTTCCGACATATATTCACAATTTATTCAACTTCCGACATATTAAAGTATTTTTTTTATTTAGAATTTCACTTTATAGTAAAAACAAAACTTGTGAATAATTTTGTTAGCTTTCCAATGACTATTTTTCAATTTTTTTTTATCACGATTTGATATGTCAATTTGACAATTGTTTAACAGTATGTTTCTTAAACATGAAATGAATGATAATGAG
>JZKD02S1658288.1:77459-128373 GCA_000966675.3 Picea glauca
GAATCATAATGTCTGCTGAAAATATTATGTAGTGATTTTTTTTTAAAATTAAATAAAATTAGATAAAAATAAAGAAAATGAAAACAAATTATACGAATTGAAAGTAGATTCAATTATGGAAATGCTGGTGTCATTTCCAAAACCAAATTCTCAATGTTTGTAGGAGTCCGCAACCTCTGAAGTTTAGTTATGCTTGGGGCATTTCTCTGGTTTTGGTTTTTCAGTTGCAATTTCATTATTTCGGTCGAAAGGCTAAAATCTAACGGAATCCATCAAACTAAACGGTTTCCAGAGATTTTGGTCAAAAAACTAATTCTTTCTGCCGAAATATTGTCGGACGAATTTCGACCGTCGGAAAATATGAAACGACATGTCGTATAGGTTTTTTTCGCGCCAAATTGTATAAATAGGATTGCAACCGAACAAATTTAACAAAATCCATTATCAAATGAAAATCCCTCATATCGTGGTACCATTATTGTGTTTTGTACGATAAAACCCTCGACCTCTTTGTACCAGTCATTGTCACGCTGTAAAGTGAGAATCTTCTCATGTAGATTCATCTGAAGAGGTAAGACTGAAAATATGTGTGGTCTCTGACTCAAAGAATCCGCCACTCAGTTCAAAGTTCCATTTATGTAAGTAATCTCAAATTTGTACTCACTAAGCAATTCCGAAGAACGTCGTTGTTACGTGTTCAGGTTGCTTTGCGTAAAAACGTATTGTAGTCCACAATGATCAGTCTTTAGTTCAAATATTCATCCAACAAGGTAGTGTCTCCAAACCTTCAAGGCATATATGATGGCTACTAACTCCAAATCATGCATCATGTAGTTCTCCTCATGCCTTCTCAGTTTCCTCGAAATGTAAGCAATCACTCGTCCGTCTTGCATCAAGACTCCGCCTAAACCTTCCTTGGATGCGTTTGTGCATACCAAGAAGTTTGCGTTCATGTCAGGGACCTTTAGTATCGACGCTATTGTCAAAAACTCCTTAATCCTCCGAAATGCTTCTGCGTATTTCTCGGTCCAAAAAAACTTCTTTTTTTTCTTCTGTAATTCCGTGATCAGATTTTCTATCTTCGAAAATACCTCAACAAACCATCGATAGTATCCTGCTAAACCAATAAATCTACGCACTTCCATGACATTCCTCGGTGTAGGGCATTCCATAATAGCCTCGACCTTGGCAGGATCCATGGCGATGCCTTCGTCGGAGATGACATGCCCTAAGTAGTGAATCCTCGATTGGTAAAAAGAGCATTTGGACAACTTCCCATACAATTTGTTCTCTCGCAGACATTGTAGCACCAAGAGAAAGTGCTCTTCATGCTCCTCCATCGTCCAAGAGTAGATCAAAATATTGTCAATGAATACTTGGACGAACTTGTCCAAGTACTCGCAGAACACCCCATTCATCAAACTCATAAATACCCCTGGGGCGTTTGTCAGTCCAAACGGTAAAATAGTAAACTTGTAATGTCCAAACCTCGTCTTAAAGGTGGTCTTAAGGACATCATCTTCCTTGATCCACAACTGGTGATACCCTGATCGAAAATTGATCTTGGAGAACACCTTCGCACCCTTCATTTGATACAACAGGTCATCAATTCTCGGCAATGGATACTGATTCTTGATTGTAGCCTTGTTTAGTTGACGGTAGTCGATGCAAAGCCTCCACGATTCATCCTTATTTTGCATGAAAATAATAGGTGCAACCCACAGTGACACACTAGGACGTATCAGTCCCAAGTCCAACAACTCCTTTAGTTGCATTTTCAACTCTTGTAACTCCGAAGTCGACATCTGATAAGGCATTCTTGCTATCGGTTTAGTCCTCGGTTTTAGGTCTATGGTAAAATCCAATTCTCTTTTCGGCGACATCCTAGGTAACTCCTCCGAAAACACGTCAGCAAACTCTCTCACCACCGGAAGGTGTTCTAGACCTTCCGCTACTCCCTTCTCGTTTAACGCAAGGATCACATAAAGATTGCATCCCTTGCGCATACTCTTCTGTAGTTGTAAGGAAGAGATGAACCTTAGGGAAAATCCCTGGTGCCGACCTACAATCACACGTCTCTATCCCTCGTCATCGATCAAGCTCAACCATTTTGTCTTACAATTGAGTATCGTCTCATGCGATTCCAACCAGTCCATACCAATCATGACCTCATAAGATCCTAGGGTCGTGACGTATAGGTTGGCCCTTGTGACAAACTCTCCTAGGTTAAGGGTACAGCCCGTAACCTTTCCTCCAACCTTTTGTTTGGCTCCTGAAGCCATCTCTACGAAGCTAAACTCATCCTGTTCGACTGCCTTTACCTTAATCCTTTTTAGCGCTGCACCAGAAATGAAACTCTTGGTAGCACCGGGATCTATCAAAATACTAAGGGTATGGTCAGCGATAGTACTTGTCGTCTTGAGCACAGACGACTGATGCTCTTCTTGGTGGTTATTCACCACTGCATGAATCCGATGGGCCTTGCCCATATCTCCCATTGTAGTGGATCTGAATGATCCGGATGCTCTGGTCCTCTCTATAGGACAGTCGCGCTGGTAGTGTGGCTCCCCACACATCCAACACCCCTTCTTCAGCCCAGTAGTCCTGGTACCCAAAGTAGAAGGTGACGACCCACCAGCCTAGAACCCCGGTCTGTTTTGCTGAACAGGCCTAAACTGATGCTGCTGCGAGCAACGTTGTTGCTGATGTTGTGGTCCCCAGTAAGGTGTCCACTACTGAGGCGTCGGTCGCCGAGGTGTAGTGAATGTGGATCCCCTCTGGAAGCCACGATATCCTGACATATGTCTTGTTGGTACCTGGTGCTACTACATTCCAGATGAAACCTACCTTGTTGGTCTCGCTAAAGTCCTAGTCTGACCCCCACTGAAAAGCTCCTCTTCTGCTATGAGGGCCTTCTGGACGACATCATGCAAGGTTTGAGGCTTCCAAATCCTAACCTTTACATGCAGGTTGTCGTTAAGGTTGAACATGAACCTGTTGACCTTAAGTTTTTCAGTGTTAAGGTGTGGAGCGTACCAGAGTAGCTCTATAAAATGGGCCTCGTACTCAAACACCGTACGACCTCCCTGTCATAGGAAATTGAACTCATTGAACTCATTGAATTTTCAGAAACCAAAATCATAGTAACCAATCTAGTCTTATCGTTGATTAAGGATGCGCCATTTTTAAATAAGAGAAGTACTCTCACTGGAAACTTTAATAACACAGTAAGGATTTATCCTAGCTATAACTCACGCCTTAAAAACATTTCTAGGTTTTACCTGAGATAATCATCCAGTTTGTTGCGATTATCAACTTAAAAATTTGATAACTTTTAGTAATAGAAAGGCTATGGGTTTATTCCAGAAAATCGTGACAGCAAGAAAAATACAGTTAGGGAAGTCAACTTGATATGGGAGCGAAGTAACCAATGGTAACTTGCCAGTTAATTCAGCGAGCGAAATTTAAAAAGGATGCAGAGCACGGGAAGGGCATGGCTGCCACCATTCATTTTCAGTGCACACTAGATTCACCTATTAAGTAATACATATTTTAAGAATTATATTTGTAGGCGAGGAGTAAAAATAATCACATTTTAATTCGCCAAGACATGAAATAATCCCATTTTAATTTGCGAGGAAGTGAATTAGCGTAAACTTAAAATTTTCCTGGGATCATCAATACAGAGTTAAATTATCCTTGCATACATAAGATGCAGTAAAAAATGTAAATCGAAGAGCGTGGTGAGAGCAGCGCAAGGGTCACAGTCAAACACCACAGGGCGGTCACGACATGCGGGAAGGCGAAGGTCATGGAAATCAATCTACCAATCAATCAGCCAGGCCATAAATTTTTCAGTCATAAAACTAGACAATAGTTTACCTACTCAATACACCTGCATATCTAAAACATACATCCTACAACATTCTATCAATCAATCGAAAAGCGTACCATTGCCTGTTTGCCTGCTCCGAGTGACATCCGTGCGCTCCGTGCAACTCCCGCTCGTCAATCATCGAGACCTCACTGGTACCTCCCAGACAACGCTAGGGGTACTCTGCTTCCCCCTTAGCCCCTCGAGACATAGAGGGGCCACACACTATCCAGAGGGTATGTCTAGCTCCCAGCTCACCTCACAAGGCCGAGCTACCACTCCTCTCCGAGATGGAAATCGCAACTCCCACAAGTAAATCAATCAAGTCACTATTCCGACAGCGTAACATTATGCTAACAACCGATCCCCTTCTTCCTTCTCCTCCCTCTCTTTTATAGATTTTTAGAACTTCCATTCTTTCCCTAAATCTCATTTAATTTAAGTTTTAATAAAAATGTTCTAAAAATTCTTCTTCATACAAGTGTCATCCATCCCCCACTTTCCTCCAATAATTATTTTCTTTTAATTTATTAATTGTCTTATTTCCCTCACCCACCTAGAGTTATTCCTAAAATTACTCCTAGGTGTCCCTAGATTCCCTTACAGGTTTTAAAGGCTTTCCCTATTATGAATTTGCTAATTTAGTTCAATTTAGAAGGTTCTTAAATGCATATTCTTTACTTAGTTGACCTCCCGCTTTTTATCATAAGTTCCCCTCTTTCCCTTTTTATGTTACCTCCATACCCTAGTTTCCTAATTTTTATAATTCCCTCTTTCCCCTTTATATTTGATTTAGAAATGAAAGTTGTGCAATTTAACCTCTCTTTCCTTTTATTATAAATTAGTATCTTTTTAAACTATCAAAAGTTAAATTAATTAATTTCTTCTTTACATTTTTTTTATCCACCGATTTTATTTAATTTCTTACTCTCTTCATTTTACCCAAAAATTTATGAAGACCAAAATTATTACTCAAGTGGTATTTATTTTAACTTTATTTTATTTTATTTTTATAAAGATATTTTCTTAAGGGTAGACAAAATTTTACCCCTAGCGAAGTTTTAGACTTAGAACTTAGATTCTGAACTGGGAAACATTTAATTAGTGAAATTGTTTAAAAATTTATTAATGTGTTAATTGTCTTAGGTCCATCTAGGTTCATCCCTCTATCATCATCAATGCGATGTGCCCTTCAGGACGCAGTAGGTGCTCCAAGGGTGCCACTCACCTCTTTTGTTTCTTTTGTGTGATGTTCCCTTCAGGACGTACCATGTGCTCCAAGGGTGCCACTCGCCTCTTGACTGATTGGTAGACATCAATAACCCCTGGAGTCAACACTTTACCAGGTGAACTTGTGGGAGACTAACGGATTCTAAGGAATAAGGCCCCTGCCTTATTTCGTGCCCCTTCGAATCATCATGAACGACTGTCGCAGTCTAGCCTCACGACATCCTAGGTCCTCTAGAACTAAGTAATCATTAACCTATATTTCGAGCCACGGTGGGAGTGCTAGTAGGATGTGGTAGGGTTGTTGTCCACCCCTGTCCCTCAACATCTCTGGTAGTCGTTTGTGACCCCTTTACTCCATATGTGAGTCTGGTCGACAACCTATCGTCAGCTTGCATCATCAACAAATCATGTCATAACATATCCACATCATATCATCTAATCATGTGTACTAATATCACATTAAAACAATCAAACCCCAATAGCACACTCCCTAACTCGATCAAGAGTCCAAGGGGTTCCATCGATGCCTCTACATCCTCAAGGTCCAAAACCCTGCACACTCAGTAAAACCGAGTCAATGGCACCTGTCTATGTCAATGTAGTAAAACATCATGTCATCTACCCATAACACATCATAATCAAATTCAAATGTTTTAATAGCATAATAATCTGGATCACTTGCGAGCAAGTGTCCTCAAAGAATAAGTTCACTCAGTGTGCCAGAGATGGATATTACATAACCCACTTCTAACCACTTGTCCACTTACTAATTTATACATTAACTTTATTATTTAAATAATTTCTTTTTTATCCACATTGACTTATACTACACTCATCACTTCAATTTATTATTTACTTTCTAAAATATGTTAAACCACTTTCCTTATTTTAGGGCTAATCCACTTCTAACCACTTGTCCACTTAGTAATTTATCCACTAACTTTATTATTTAAATAATTTCTTTTGTATCCACTTTGACTTATATTACACTCATCACTTCACTTTATTATTTAAACAAATTATTTTTTGCAACCACTTGACGACTTTTACCTTTTGGGGCTTCTAGATGACTCATGAGGGTTCTCCAACTTCACATGGCCATAATTATCTAACCGTGAAGAGTTATGTGACGTTCCACATACCACTGGAAATGGGATGACATCTAATATCGATCTAGAATATTCCTACCTTAAAATATATCAAAATTTATACCATTATCCATCAAACAAACTTGGGTTCATTACCCAAACCTTTGTGCTACCGAAGTTTGCTACTAGAATTTCTTCAAGAGATTACATCAATGACAACCAACCCAATTAATCAACAATATCCCCCTTTGGAATTGATGGAAACACTTTGATGCAATACTGAAGTCATGTCATGCAATACTGAAGTCATATCACTCATGCTCCCCCTGTAACCATGCCTCTGTCCTCTGCATCTGATAGAGATCTCCCCCTTTGTCATCAATGGCAAAGGTATCCTTCCATTCTAGGCTGCTCCCCCAAACTGAGATGTTCTTTGGGATACTCCCCTTGACTGAACTTTTCTTGAAACTGATCTCCTGATCCAAACCGTCCTCTTTATGGTGCTTCCTTTTGTAGATATAAGACATATAATATAAGCATTCAAAAACATTCATTTTGGAGTATAAATTACTCAGAGTCTCTAGAGAAGATACTCAAAGGATTCTCTTGGAAGAGGTTTTATAAATATGTCTGCCACTTGTTATTTTGTGCCCATATATTCAACTATGATGTTCTTCTCTGCAACATGTTCCCATAGAAAATGATATTTGATTGGAATGTGCTTCATCTTGGAGTGCATCACCGAGTTCTTTGAGATATTGATGGTGCTTTTATCATCACAATAGATTGGAATGGGATCATCACAATAGATTGGAATGGGATCATCACACTCAACCTGTATATATGTCAAAGTTTGTTTCATCCATATAACCTGAGTACAACATCTTGATGTTGCAATATACTCTGCTTTGGTTGTAGATAAATATATTGATGATTGTTTCTTTCTTAGCCAAGATACTAACCACTCACCCAAGTAGAATGTTGCTCAACTAGTGCTTCGTCGGTCATCAATGCAACCTGCCCAATATACATTTGTGTAGGAAATAAGTGATAGATACTTTCCTTTTGGATACCATAATACAAACTCTTATATTCCTTTCTGATATCTAAAAATCCTCTTCACTGCTAATACATGTGATTCCTTTGGTGCTTCTTGAAATTGTGTCACCTCTCCAATACATATGGTATGGATGTTGTCACATATAGTAAGCTACCAAATTACCAATCATTGATCTGTATTGTCTCTGGTTTGTAGACTTTGAATCATCATATTTTATCAACATGCCTTTGGTTTGCATAAGAGTGGTAACTAGTTTGAAATCTTCCATTTCAAACCTCTTTAACATTTATCTGAAGTACTTTCTTTGAGAAATAAAATTTTCTTGGTTTCTTTGACGTATCTGAAGACCCAGAAAGAAGGATAGTTCTCCAAGGAATGACATTTCAAATTCATTTTGCATATCTTTTGCAAGTTTATGGCTTAGCTTGTCATCAGTACTTCCAAAAATAATATCATCAATATAAACTTCAATTAATAAAATACCATATTGAGTTACCTTGATGTAGAGGTTGATGTATGCACTTCATTTTCTGAACCATGCCTGTTGTATATATTTATCCATTCTAGAGTATGATGGTCTAGGATCCTATTTTATACCATACAAGGCCTTCTTCAATTTGCACACATAATCTGCGTTCTCTGACAACTGAAATACTTCTAGTTGTTCAATGTAGTCTTTTTCTTCATCTTTTGCTTCTTCTTCGTAAATTTGTTCCACTGATTCAATTTCTTCTTCCTTTGATTCTCATACCCCTATTTCATCAATTGTTACATTGATGCTTTCCACAAAATTGTTCAATCTTAGATTGTAATACTTGTATGCTTTCCTTTCACTTGAGAAACCAACAAGTACTCCTTTGTCCACACGAGAGGCAAACCTTCCCATTCTACCATCTTCTCTTTTGATGTATCATTTGCTTCCAAATACTCTAAAGTGTTTCACATTTGTTGGTATTTCTTTCCATACCTCATAGGGAGTTTTGTCATTGTTTTTTTTGAGCGTTAATCTGTTTTGAATGTGAAATGTTGTATGCACTGCATGTGTCCAAACAATATCTGTCAATTTGGAATCCATTAGCATTGTTCAAGCCATTTCTTATGTAATTAACATCCATAATGTTCCTTTGTCTCTAAACCACTCTCTGAACCAATCTATGAATCCATGCTCTCGTCCACAGTCATATATTTTTCCAAACCTCCTAGTTTTCTTACAAATCCATTTATGTCCAAACTCTCCAAGTCTCTATTGCACAATTGTCCAGAATGTTGACCCATTTACCACTGTAATATCATAAAGTCTTCATTAATACAACTGATTGTACTTCTGTTAACTGACCGCTCTGGATCTGTCTACTCAAACTCTGCAATATGCTCAAAGGATGGTTCTCTGGTCTGTCACAACTATCGCATAGACTCTCCCTATCTAATATTCGAATTACTTGGGAGTCTCTAAGCTAGATGGCTCATAACAATTCTTGCTCTGATGTGTATTCATCATCATCTTCATTGGTAGATTCATCATCTCTCTGAGCTCTGACTTCTTTCTTTCTGTTTGTGGATTCATATTTCACTACAATGCTTGAAAGTACAATTTCTTGAACTTGTTCCTTATTTACCCGTCCTTCTTTTCTTTCAGTTATTTTCCAAAACTTTTTGTATATGACATCTTTCCTTTTCTCTGTAGAATTTTCTTCATCTTGTTTTATTGTCAATCTTGTGATCTTTGGGACCTATTCTTTGTTCACATGTTCTTCATGTTTTCTTATCCATACTTTCTTATATATGATATCATTGTTCTCTTTCATGGAAGTATCAATCACACTTCTACAATCACTAACTATGTGTCCATAGTTATGACATTTGTAACATTCAATGTTACATGGGGCCACATAGGCATTTTTTCTTGAACATTTCGTTTATAATCCCTGCAATTTGCAACCTTATGTCCAAAATTAGTACAATAAAAACAATGACCATAATTTTTTTTTGCATACTTGGGAGTGAATGATCTTCTTTGTGGTGTAGTCTTTCTAAATTTCTTCCTTAACTGATCATGATCATGATTGAAGCTTCTTTGTGGCTTGAACATGGATGGTATTCTTGAATATGTATCTTCAATAGTATTCTTAGATTTTGGTTGACCATGATTCCTTCCTTTGAGTAATTCTGCATAACTCTTTTTATTTTCTTCATTCTTCTTTTCTAGAAACCTAGAGTGCTTCTCTTCATTATCCATAACCGATGTGGATGTTTCTGTCTCTTCAACGTTTTTGTTGAGCTTGAAGATTTTAATTTTCAATGTGAAAACTTCTTCTTCAAGCTTCTCAACCTCTTCTTCTTTCTTCAATATCTGAGACTTCATGACTTCTTCTATTCTTTTCACTTATTCAAGCTAAATTTTTAATGTGATTATTTATTCTCCAAGTCCTTTCTCTTCTTGAAAAAACTTTGCCTCAAGCTGGTTTAGATAATTAGTTCATTCCTTAATATGATATGTCAATATCTTCTCTCTCATTTCTGCTTCTTCCTTTTATGTTTCTATGTTGGCTTGCAAATAATTCTTTTGATATTCAAGATTTTCTTCGATCTTTCTGGCTTCTTCTAGTTGAGTTCTTATGTTCTCGATGACCTGTTGGGATTCTTCAAAACTGTGAACACTTTCCTTTTGTTTCATCAATTATTTCTTGAGTCACTTGTTTTCTTCTCTTAGTTCATCTAAAACACTAATCAATTCTACTTCATAATTGTCTTCATTTTCAATTAATTTTTCTATCTCATTTCCTTCAAGAGATTCTATTTCAAGATGCCTGTGTTTTTCACACTTAAAGAAAAAAAACATACATTTGGTGATTATGTACTCTTCATCTTCTGAATCTATTGGACATGGTGAACATAATTTTTCTTGATCTGTATCTGCATCTTCTTTGACATTTTCTGAATCTGCGATGGGTGAAGAATATATGTCATGTAACTTATCCCAAAGTTCTTTGGCTAAGGAATATTTACCAACCTTTTCTCTTAACGGATTAGGTAATCCTTCCTAGATGAAATCCATTGCTATTTTGTTATTCTTTTTCAATTCCTTCTTGGCTGCAGTATTTTCCATTTTTGAACTATCATATCATGTAACAAATGATAGCCAAATATAATGTCCCCGTGCCTGTAAAAATACTTTCATCCTTCTGCTCCACATCTCATACTTTAAGATATTCTGAGCATTAAACACTGGAACTCCATTCTAAGAATAATCCATGATCTCCTTCCAGTAGTTAAATTGTTTCATGAAGGAACCTGCTCTGATACCAATTGTTGAATTACTGAGAGAGGGGGTGAATTAGTAATAGAGAAATCTAATCCTTTTTAACCAAAAAATGCAAGTGTTATATCAATTTAGCATTATCATCCAATAGTTGCAGAGTAAATAAGCAATGAACAAATGAGAAATCATACACATACACGGTACACCAATGTTTTTATGTGGAAACCCAAAGCGAGATAAAACCAAAAAATGTTTTTTCTTATATGTCTTTAAGAATTACATTCATTGGAAGCATCAACTTCCTTTGTTTTCTAGCTGCAACTAGAAGGAGGCTCCATCCCCCTAGTTTCTCAGGCTACAACCTGAAGGAATCTTCAACTCTATGATTCTCTAGCTACAACCAAAATGAGGCTACATCCCCCTAGTTTCTCAGGCTACAACCTGAGGGAAGATCCAACTCCCCAAGTCTCTGGCTACAACCAGAAGGAGGCTACAACCCCCTATGTTCTTTGACTACAACCAGAAGGTGGATACAACCACCTGTCCTTGCCCCGTCCAACCTCCCTATCATATAAGTCGAATGATGGAACCACTGTCACACTATCACTGTGAGATATATTGTCGTAACAATGTACCAATCAACCTATAATCAACCTATACCATAAAAAAGTGAATCAACCATGGACCAACCCGTACCAAACAACTTATAATCAGTCTGTACCATAAACAAGTGCATCAATCATGCACCAAACTTTACCTCACCTATAATCAACCTGTACCATAAACAAGTGCATCAACCATGCACCAACATGTACCTTAACCTGTACCATCAACGAGTGCATCAACCATGCACCAAATATGTACCTCAACCAAACAACTTCATCAATTTCATTATCAAAATATGATTTGTAACTCTGTAACAGACCTGGTGTATATGATCACATACCTACAAACCTTCCTTAACAAGAGACTAGCATTTTCATCAAATTTTACTTTAGTCTCACATGACTAGTTTTTGATTAGTCAACAACCCTAACTTGAAATAATCATAATTATGTACCTGTAATGAATAAAGATCTGAAAATGATATACAATGTTCTTCAGTGTATTTTATGCAATTCCTCCATATTTCACTACTTGGAAACTCTCAGAAAAGGAGTTATAGCAAAAATAGCATACCTTGTTGAATTATGGCTTATTCTAGAGAGAAAACTTGTAGAACATGCCCCACGCGGAATATTGTTTTGTGGATATGATAATGGTATAAAAAATAATAAAAAATGTACTCTAACTAATACATTTGTTCTTACTGAATTTGGATATGTTATGAATACGTTATGGCATTTTTACCCAAAACACCTCTTTTAGACTAGTTTTGGGACTAGCCACAAACCCTATTTTCCACAGAGTGTAACTCCAAAAATACAATGAACCACAAGATGAAATATTTATCATAGATACTTGGATATGTTTCTACAACGACCTCCGAATTTCATGGTATGAATCATTCTAGAAAAAAATTATTGCAAAAATTGTGAGATGACCTGTAAATAACATACCTTAGAAAGCATCATCAAAATAATTTATCCTCCCTTGAATTCTGGCCTTCTTTACTTCACCTTCGCTATGAAATTTGGCCTAGATATCCTTTGGTGACCTCAGTCACTTGTAGATATTCAATATGCTCAAGTGTGTTTAAAATGAGAGAGTCTTGCCTCTTATTTATACTTTCATGTAGCTTCCTCAAGGGGCTACCTTTTAACCATATTAACTCACTTTCCTTGTTTTAGGGTTAACCCACTTCTAACCACTTGTCCACTTAGTAATTTCTCCATTAAATTTATTATTTAAATAATTTATTTTGTATCCACTTTGAATTATAGTACACTCATCACTTGACTTTATTATTTACATTCTAAAATCTCTTAAACCACTTTCCTTATTATAGGGCTAACCCACTTCTAACCACTTGTCCACGTAGTAATTTCTCCATTAACTTTATTATTTAAATAATTTATTTTGTATCCACTTTGACTTATAGTACACTCATCACTTCACTTTATTATTTAAATAATTTCTTCTTGCAACCACTTGACTACTTTGATCTTTTGGGGCTTCTAGATGACTCATGAGAGTTCTCCAACTTCGCATGGCCATAACTCTCTAACTGTGAGGATTTATGTAACATTCCGCATACCACCGGAAATGGGATGACATGTACATCCATATAGAATAGTATTACCTTCAAATATACTAAAATTCATACCATTATCCATAAAAAAAACTTGGGTCCATTACCCAAACCTTTGTGGTACAAAAATTTCCTACCAAAATTTCTTCAAGGGTTGACAGAAATGAAAACCAACCTAATTAATCAACAATCTACTCTACCCAACATAGTTTTAAATATTGCACACCAAACATGCTATGCAATAGTCTTCTCAAGAACATTACACAATACACAGACTGGCCAGTTTGTTACACGTTGTGAATACACACACTTAATGAAATGATTTATAAATGTGGAATAACATAGTGTTGTGATTATCACATAAACTCATAAATAAGACCAAAAAAAATTCAATACAAAAAATTATTTATATTAATGAACTTCGACGATGTGAGAGAATACAAAATACAATGACAGAGATGAGCTTCGTCTCTAATAACTCCTTCTGTAAATCTTCATTTGTTGTTGGTTCTCTCTACCTCTCTACTTCTTCTCTATGGAACAATTGTTTCTCTTCAGCATCATTGACTAACTATGAGAATCTGACTTATCTAGACACTAAATTAGACTTCCTACAAAATCTAGGATTGACTCAACATTAAAAATTGTTATTAATTCGAATGACTCTTCAACCACTTACCGAAGCTCGAGAATATAGAAATAGGATCCATTTATAACTTCCTTCTTGTCGACTAACCTTTTGAGTAAATGGGCGAATTTGTACTTACAGACTGTTAGACTATCTGACTGACATTTCAGCTGACTAAAAAGTTAACTATCAGACAGATCGACGAATACGTAAATATTTCACTGATTTGTAATTACAGTTTCCAACACTCTCGCTTAATTATAAGTAGGTGGGATTACAAAAGAAAATTACATAAAAAAATTGAGTTTTCATTTTACTGTCACTCATCTATTACTGTGCAGACTGCCAGCTTACTGCACAGATGATGAAATGCATCTCTTGCTAAAGCCTTTGTAAAAATGTTTGCAATTTGTTCTTTTGACCTACAAAATTCGAAGCATATCTCTTTGTTATTCACCAATTATCTGATGAAATGATATCTTGCATCAATGTTCATGGTTTTATTGTGAAACACATGATTCTTTGATAACATGATGGATGAATTATTGTCACTGAATACTATTGTTGGCTCCTGTTGTTATTGCAACAAATCTTCTAACATCCTTCTCATCCATACTGCTTGACAAACTGTGTTTGTAGTTGTGACGTACTATGCTTCTGATGAAAAAAGTGTTACTATTGGATGATTCCTTAATGCCCATGATAAACTACCTGCTCCAAAATGAAATGTGTACCCTGAGGTGTTTTTTTTGTCATATATGTTTCCTCGACAATCACTGTCAGTGTATCTAGTGAGTTTGAAATATTATGAAGTGGAGTACTTAGTGCCAAAATATTTTTTTCCATTCACATATCTCAAGATTATCTTTCCTACCTTCCAATGTGATTCTTTTGGATTTTCCATGAACCTTGAAATTAGGCCCACTCTATACATAATTTCAGGTCTTGTCGATGTTAAATACATAAGACTTCCTAACAATTTTTAAAATAGTGTGGGATCCACCTTGGACCCTTTATTTTCCTTTCTTAACTTCAATCATATTATGAGAGGTGTTGGTGTTTCTTTTGAATTCATCATATTGAATATTTTCAATATTTCATGCCCATACTTGGACTGTGAGATAAATATACTAATTTTGGACTAGTGCACTTCTATTCCCAAAAAATATCTCATAAGCCCCAAATTAGTCATTTCAAATTCATCCTTCATGTCTGTATTGAATTCTTCTATGCCAAAATCACATGTAAATATCAAATCATCCACATATAAATAAAGAATTAACACATTACCTTGCTGATTTGATTTGATGTATAGTGTTGGCTCATTTTCACTTCTCTGAAATTCATTCTGTGTGAGATAAGAATCAATGTGACTGTACCAAGCTCTCGGATTTTGCTTTAATCCATACAATGTTTTCTTCGATCTGTACACCTTATCTTATTGTCTTGTAACCTCATAGTCTTGTGGTTGTTCCATATATACTTCTTCTTCTAAGTTTCCATTAAAAAATGTTGATTTTCCATCCATCTAATAAACTGACCATTTGTACTTCATGGTAATAGATAACACGGTTCTGGCTGTGTCCATGTGCTCCATAGGTGAAAATGTTTCATTGTAATCAATTCCAGGTTGTTGTGTAAATCCTCTTGCAACTAACCTTGCCTTGTACTTTTGTACATTCCCTTCTGCATTTTTCTTGGTTTTATAAGTCCACTTGACACTTATAACATCCTTGTCTTCAGGTACATCAACTGAATTCCATGTTTGATTGTTCTCTATGCATTTGATTTATTCATCCATGGCTTGTGCCCATACATCCTCTTTGACAACTTCTTCAAAGGTTAATGGATCATATATTTGTGAAAAGAGAGAAAAAACTAAAAATGAATTTGTTGCGTCTTCATTATAGATGTCACATAGACTTCTTCTCTTTCTTGGTAACAGACTTGCTAAAGTTGGATCTGGAGATGTATAATTGATTGGACTGCTTGTTGGTGTTTGTTGCGCTCTAGGTGTAGACTGCGCACCTACTTTTCTTACTAGAGTATTCTGCGTGGTAATTTGCATCATAGTGCTAGGTGTAGATGATACTACAGACTGACCTATGCATGATGGTTGAACCACTTCATCTTTTGTATCATTATTCTCCATTGCATCAATAATTTTTACTTTCTTTATGATGGTTCCATCCCATGCTTCATTCTCCATGAACTGAATATCACGGTTGATTATGAATTTTATTACGACACGATCATACAACTTGTATCATTTTGTCTCTTTAGAACACCCAACAAATAAACATGTATGTCCTTTGTTGCCCAATTTCCTTCTCATCTCATCTAGAACATGTGCATATGTGATGCAACCAAAAACTTTTAAGTGCGCCACATTTTGCTTTGATCCTGCCAGGATTCCTGAGGAATTATGTTCTTCACACTCTTTGTCAGACATCTGTTCAAGATGTATATTGTAGTTTCTACTGCTTCATCCCAATACTCATTTGACAAATGTTTGGCTGCCAACATACTGCGTGCCATTTCCATGATGGTTCTATTCTTTCTTTCTGCAATACCATTTTGTTGTGGTGTGTATTGCGCAATAAATTGCCTGTAAATGCCATGAAGTTTACAAAAGTTATGAAATTCTCTTGAAATGTATTCTCCTCCTTTTTCCATTCCTAGACACATGATGTAAAAACCACTCTGTTTCTCCACAAGTGATTTAAACTACTAAAAACAACCTAATCTGTCAGATTTATGCTTTAGGAAATAAATCCATGTTTATCTTGAGAAATAATCAATAAATGTTAGAAAATAAGTACTGCCTCCTATAGATGGAGTTTCCATTAGTCCACAAATGTATGAGTGTGCTATTTCTAGTGGATATTTTTCTCTATAAGACTTTCCATCTGGAAATGATTCTCTGTGTTGCTTGCCAAATATGCATCCTTCACATATCCTTTCTAGTTTTTCAATCAATGGTAAGCCTTTTACCATATCCTTTATGTGTAGAAGCTTCAGAACTCCAAAGTTGAAATGTCCAAATCTAAAATTCCATAACCAAGAATCATCCTGTGTTTCATATTGGAATGTTGCCTTGATATCTGCACCATTTTCTCCTTTCCTTATTCCACGAACACTTTTTCCTTCATTGGAACTATGCACACTTTCTACTATGAATGCAGTGTCTAACTGTGCACATTTTCCTTTATCAACAATATGCATTGTATTCTTCTTCTTGGTATTCATATTTAAATCTCTCGGGGTATAGAATAGTTAGTGATGGAGTGTACTATTAAGGCACTCTGTTATGTAAAGTCACTACTTCGAAACTCTCAAATTACCTTGTGTGACTCGTGAGGGGCCATGTTGGCATGCATAGAGGTTATAGTGGTAGAAATCAGACAACTCAACACCATGTCACGCAAGTACAAGCCCTGTTAATTGTCGATTCCTCTAGTCAGAAAAAATGTATTTAAATAATTCATTTATACTCATGCATGGATGTATTCTAATATGTGATAACATACAAAGAATATCCAATTGAAGAATTGATAAACATTGGGTTCGGTATTATTTTTGAGTCTATGATAAAGTATGAAGGTTTAATTGAAGAATTTGTAAGTAGCTATGTTTTTTAACTTCGTTTGTTTTATAATTAATGGAACAACAAGAAACCTTTATATTAATTATATCAATTATTCTTTGTCATGGATTATTAAACATTCAAGAAACAAAGTATGGAGTACATCCAACATAGGATATTTTGAGAGACGCCATGCAACATGGCTTCAAAAGAATGTGTATTTTTTATGAAACAGTTGTTGCTATGGTACACTTTTTTATTTACGCAGTCATGTATATTCTACTATATATATAAATGTAGATATAGTTATTACATTTTATTTTTTTGTTTGTACATGAAAAACGAAGAGGTAGAATATAAAAAACAAGTCGATCAAGAAAACATTAGGTTAAATAAACAAAGTACAATGTCACCTACAAGTGATGAAGACATGAGGCATGCATGCAACTCGAGAGATGATAGAAGTTCAAACAATGTCAAATGACAATCAATATAATTGAATGTTACTAGAAGCTACATGTTTTGGAATATTTGTCTGTGAAAATCAGGGATTTTGTTTAATGTACTCAACATATTGTCCCAGCTACATAATGATATGTTACCAATAAGTGTAACAATTATATATTGGTTTCATTTTTATTATTGTGGACATTTACGTTGTCCCATTTTGTATGAATATGAGTTACTTATTCATATATAATAAAATGAGTTTCTTGTTTTATTGCATTGTTGACAAACATTGTAAAATGTTGCGTTGTTGATTAATTAATATATGGATGATTCACATTGTTACAAATAACATATTCGTATTCCATTGGATAATGCATTAATTCAATCATTATATTAAAATAAAATACAAAAATACAAAAATCAATATTATTATAACAAATATTTGATTTTGAGATTCAATTAATTGAATTTTTTTTTTTTTTTTTTAATTAAAATAACGCATATCAATACATTGAATTCTTTTTAACTCACTAAACGATGTGTTTTTATGAGTTATATTCATTGGTGCTAAAAATTGTTAGAAATCAATGCTTCTCTAAATGACATATTGTATGATTGTATTTTTCGCGTTTCAAAATATTTCGGTGGGCATGATTACAATACACACCAATGAATGCATAAACATAAAAAGCATCAGAATTTTTCATTTATGTGTGCACAATAATGCCTTTTTTATGTGCATGCACCAATGCTTTTCTTTTATGTGTACGCACCCATGTGCTATATTCAATAATGCAATAGTGCATTTGCTACCAAAAAAAAAACCGAAAAAAAAAATGCTCTACAACCTCCATCCTCGCAATTTTTTTAGTTATATGGAACATCTTGTTAAAACCTTTGCAACCAATAGAGAATATGTTTTTGAAAATTTCACCAGATTTTGTAACACTAAAAACTTTTGCCAGAAGGTGTTCTCCTTGTATATGTATAACATTTTAACAATGTTTCCCAAAGTGTCGATGATGAATTCAAGTGTTTTATCTTCCCATAATTAGTGTGGGAGTGAGTACATTCTATTATAGATATCGGCACATAGGAGGTCCTCTTTTTTAGTGTTGAATCATTAAGTTTAATATTACAAATCGAGGTTGCCAAGGTTGAAAGAGTATCACTCATTTTCTAAAATGTGTTCTCTATCCTTTTCATTAGTGAATATCACTTTAAAGAATGCTTTTGATCCAAGCCCAAGTTTAGCTTCCCCCCTTGATTTTCTAGTGGTTATTCATTAGTTTAAGGATTTTTCAAATTTTCAGATGAGAAGGAAATTCCGAATGATCACATGGTCCTTATGTAGTGGAAATGGTTTTTTATTTTTCTCAGGTGAACTTGTAAAATGTGTTTTTTGTTGTGTTGTCCAAACATCTTCCTTTTCTTTTGTTTCCACCTTGTACATGCATTTTCTCCATGTTTGTGCTATCTTGATAATTTTTTATGCCATCACCACCTATGCCAACATCTTTGAATGAGTTTGAGGAGGAGGTTTTGATACCCCTTCATGGAAGCCATTTATTTTAAGGCAATGAACTGATAACTAGTGCCACGTAAACTACATAAAACCATAGCATATATTATTCAAATTGTCAAGAAGTGTACTTATGATACTACTAGTTAAGGGATAAAGGAGAAACTTTATGAACCTACATATTGCAATTAATTTCTTCTAACCAATCGCCAATTTTCTTGAATTTAGTAATTACTTTATTTTAAAATGCTATTATAACAACTCTCAACCCAAAATGAACCTTTCAAGATATTATAATTATATGCCTTCCATTTAATTTATTTATAGTCACCATTATCAAAATATTTCATAAAGTCAATGAAGCAAAAAAAAAAAATTGATTTTATTATTTTGACATTTGTCCACAATATTCATAAGAATAACTGGTGCATGGTTCGATAATAACTTTAAAAACTAGTTTTCCCTTAAGATCCATTTTCCATGAGTTTTTTTTCTATAATCTAATCTTCATTTCTAGAACCATTAAATATATATTAGCCAAAAGAGGACCAATCATATTGGTTTTATAATGTGAGGGTCTATTTTTCTCACCACTTTTAAAAATATAAAAAATGAGATTTCCAACCTTAAGTATTTATTTATAATAACCTTATATATTCTCAACTTTCTTTTTTGTTGGGGTCTTAACCCCAAACGCAATGTAACATACCGCTCTTGTGCGAACTGAGTGAACTTATTATTTGAGGATACTTGCTTGCAAGTGATCCGGGTTATTATATTATTGGTCTTTTTTATTATGATTATGAGATATTATAGATTTGATGATATGTATTTTGTTGTGTTTACATAGACAGGTGTTATTGACTGGGTTCTCTTGAGTGTGCAGGACTTTGGACATTGAGGATGCAGAGGCATCAATGAAACCCCTTAGAATCTAGATCGAGTCAGGGAGTGGACTGTTAGGGTTTGAATGTGGTTGATATGACATGTGTACAAATGATTAGATGTTATGATGATTGATTATTATTGTTGACATGATTTGTTGATGGATGCGGGATGACGATAGCTTGCCAACCAGACTCACATATGGAGTAGAGGGGTCACTCACGACAACCAAAGACATTGAGGGAGAGGTGTGGCAACAACCCTGCCACAACCTACCTAGTTCGAGAAGACCCAGAATGTCATGAGGGAAGACTATGATAGTCGCTCATGATGATTCTAAGGGGAGGGAAATAATGCAGGGGCCTTACTCCTTAGAGGCCCTTAGTCTCCCACAAGATCACCTAGCGGAGTGTTGACTCCAGGGGTTCGACGTCTACCAAAATCAGTCAAGAGGCGAGTGGAACCCTTGGAGAACGTAGTGCGTCTTTAATGGAACGTCGTGGAAGGAAAACGAAAATAGGTGAGTGGCACCCTTGGAGCACATAGTGCGTCCTGAAGGGCACGTCGCGATTTTAACTAGTAAGTGAATAAACCTAGATGGCCTTAAAATGAATGATGTGATAAGTAAAGTTTAATGACTAATTTTTTTCCTTGAGAATTGTCACCAAGCTTATTGAATTAAAAACCTAGGTTTGAGTAGAAACTTAGACCAAAAAAAAAAACCAAAAAAAACAACTAATTAGACGTATAACCAAATTAAAGTGGAAATTTTAATTCCCTAAGGTTCTTTGTATAAAATTTAAATTCACTAAGGTCCTTTGTATAAAATTTTAATTCACTAAGGTTCTTTTATAAAATTCTAATTCACTAAGATTCTTTTATAACTAATAAGAGAAATTCAAACTTTAATTATTATAGTAAAAAAAAGAAAGGAAATTAATGGAAGATTAAATTCATAAAAAGAGTAAATGGTTGATTATCTAAAATACTAATTCTGAACTTAGTTATAAAAAGGGGAAACATAAAAGAAAAGGAAACTTCAAGAAAAAGTGAAACTTAAAAAAAGGGGGAAACTTAAAGAAAAAGATGAGTGTCTAGCCTAGTAAGGGATCTAGTCCTTGAAACTTTCTATTTATGAACTCAACTAGTAATTAATTAAGGTGTAAGTCAATTAAGAATTGTGAGGGCATATTGGGACATTAAGGAGGGTTTTTAAAAATTCTCTTGGTGGGCGAGGCAAATATGAGTATTTTATTAATTAATAAAATTGTTTTTCTGGTGCAACTAAGGGATCCAACGACATGTGTACGAGGGAGGTTTTTTGAAATTAATTAAATGAAAAAATAATTTAATGAGAATTTGGGAAACTAATTACTGGAAAAATCTATAAAAATGATGGAGGAGGAGGAGTATGGATCTTTTCCTTTTGTGTAACGTTACACTGCTGAAATTTTATCTTGACTGAACTTTCTCTTATGAGAGTTGGGATACCCAGCTCGGGTAACGAGTGGTAGCTTGACCTTGCGAGGTGATCTGAGTGCTAGCATTCTCTGGTATTGTGTGTGTGGCCCCTTTGTGGCTCGAGGGGCTCAAGGGGAAGAATATTTCCCCTAGAATTGGATGTGAAGTACTAGTGACGTCACATCGATCGGCAAGCGGGAGCTGAACAAAGCACGCGAGGGACAATGAATTCAGATCTTTAGCATTTGGCTACGGTATGCATGTGTATATTTGTATTGAATGGTAGTTTAATTATTGTTCCTGCGGATTCAGTAATGTACTTCTACAATGTTAAAGTTTATGTTTTATTTAGTGTAACACAATCCAAGGATTTCAGTTTTATCTTTGACAATTTGTCTTGATGAGCTCAACATTTTATGATTAGAGAACCTAAAGTCATCCCAACCTTATGCTCACTGTATTTTGAATTGATTTCCCATGGAGATCCCAAACTATGATCGCAATGATTATCTCTACATTGTTTTTATTGATTTTAATACGAACACAAATCATTTTTTTTATCTTTTGTCCCTTATCCTCTAAGTTATTAGTCTGTGCCTGAGAAGTCGGTCAGGATCCTAATCGACTATCTTCACTTCGGTGTTTAAGACAGGGATTTAAATTCACTTCTTTCTTATGCATGGATAATAAGTGAAGGATAAATTTTCTCCCAACTACCTATCCCTTACTTATCTCTATGTTTTTCTTTTATGATTAGTCTTTCTGCCTTCTTGTGAATGAGTATCTCTCCGTTGATTGATTCATTGTTGAATTATTAGTATTTGTTCCTTATTGTGAATGAGTATCTCTATGTTTTGATTGATTTGTCTCTGACTAATTGACCTCTGATCTCTGTGTTTACTTTATGCAAATCTCTCCGTCCTCCCCAATACTTTATCTGCGATTCTCGTTTTATAGATAACATTTACTCCACAAATTTCTTGGCATTCTACACAACATCAACCGCGATTTTATTGGCATAATCCACAGTTTCTACTCCATGATTTTATTGGCATAATGCAAAGTTTTTATTCCGCTATTTTATTGGTATAAAGCACATCCCTTACTCCACTATTTACCCAGCTCCTTGATTGGAAAAATATCTTCTTTTTTAATGATAATCCCAACGCTTTGATTGGAAAAATCTATGTGTTTTTAATGATAAATCCCAATGCTTTGATTGGTAGAATCTCTACGATTTTAATGATAAATCCCAATGCTTGATTGGTAAAATCTCAACATTTTTAATATGTTAAGGACAATGATTTATATGATAGACAACGAATTTATATATCCATTCACGAGTGAATTTATATAGCCATTTCAATTTAACATAGTATTTACACACAACAAATTTATATAGCCATTCACCATCGAATTTATATAGCCATTTCGATTTCACACACTGTTTACACACAAAAAATTTATATATCCATTCACCAACGAATTTATATAGCCATTTTGATTTAACACAGTGTTGACACACAACGAATTTATATAGTCATTCACCAACGAATTTGTATAGTTATTTCATAGAGCGAATTTACATATCCTTTTACCCACTTCTTAGACAACGATTTCTCCCAGGTTTACACAACTATTTACCCAATTCTTAAACAACAATATGGGTGGCTTGGCAACGATTTTCAAATAAATATAGTATCATTTACTAGTAGGCAACAAATTTATTGTTGATAGCGATTTTAATGATGGACGATTTTCTTGGCATTGGAAAACGATATCATAGTTGAAACATTTCCTTTTAAATAGATAAAGACATATATCTTGATAATTCCTCTATATATGATTAATTCCTTTGTGTGGACAGCGATATCAATAAACATTTTTTCCCTTAAATTGACAACGAATTATATTGTTAATTCCTTGTTATTTCCTTTATATTGTTAATTCCTTATTAATGGACAACGATCACTTGATTGTTGATAGATAGCACGTGGTTTTATTGTTGATTCCTTTGTGTGGACAACATTAATGGACATGATTTTATTATTAGACATGGTTAGACATCATTAATGGCACATGATTTTATTAATGGACATGGTTAGACATCATTAATGGCACATGATTTTATTTATGGACTATGATTTCTTTATACTATTCTAAAAATATTATACTATTTTTAACTGATAGAAAATGATGTATATTCTAAAATGATGCGATTTATGTTTTGTATATTAACTTCAACAAACTTATCATCATTTGAGCTCTTAGGTAGTAATTTAATTGAATGCGGGACTTATCATTTTTGGAAAGATATGGTTTCAATGATGGTCGTGATCCTTACTACAATTAGATTTTTTTTTTATTTGTCAATGGTTTTAGATATATGTCTTATGACTTATGAAAAAAATAGATCAAATGTTGCAAGGATAATAGTTCACTCATTCTCACTTAGACATATTGATTAAAAATTAATGGTTTATGGTTTGTTGGCGTAATAATTTAATAGTTTGCGCAAGATTAATGGTTGAGGGTTAATATTTTTATTAGCTAAAACATTAATAGTTTAACAGTTAATTGGTTACTATGCTCCTTGTCCTTTAAGTCAAACTATAAATGGTGGTTGGTCATAGTTGTTTCACCACACATGTTTTCCTTGTAGGAACCAAAAATCCTTCGATTAGCTGCACAATTTAGTTTTGAGTGCTGTCAGGTTGCGTCTTGTTGACTTGTTTCTTGGGTGCTTGGGTATAGTCTTCGTGTATTCACTGACCGATATTTCGGTCTCCTAGCATGATGGATTTAGATTGGATTAAAAGTCTAGATATGTTATGTTGCGCCATGGTTACTGTCACGTCTATCACCTTGTGATGGCATGATTTCTGATGAGGGTATCATTGCGTCCCATGATGGATAAATGCGAATGATAACCTAGCTGGAGTCTTGTCCTTCCCATTGTAGGCATATTCTTCGTGGTAATTGATGTTGGTACTTGGTTTTGCAATGCCTTAATGCATTTTCTTTTGCATGTCGTAGATGTTTCTAGTTATTGGTCGTTGAAGTCATTGTGTCAGGTTTGTTGATGTTGAACTTTATCTTGTAGGCATTGTCTTGCTTGTGTCGGGCGGGTAGTCATTTTTATTTGTCTATTGATTATCACATGTTTTGTCTAGTTGCATGATGTGCTACTAGGTTGAGTCGTTGTTGTATGTTGTCTAATCTACGTGTGTTGTGTTCATCGTCAAGTTCTGTTCTTTAACTGTTGTCTTTGTTGCCTTCCTTATTTAATATATATATATATATATATATATATATATATATATATATTCTTTTGTGTTGAGTCGCCTGTAGTCATAATGACGGGGTCGTTACACTCAATGTCGTCGAAAGTAAAAATCGATTTCTTTTCAATAAGGGCCTAAATGTCATTATTTGAAACTTTATGAGATTCATAAATCATTTTAAGGAATAAATATTAACCACTCATAACAATCATATTATTTTCATTAGTTTTCTACATGACAATTTTTTTTTAATTAGTACATTAAAATTACTAATTTTTTAGATCATTTAGGATTGAATATTTATTTTTACATGAAGTTTCAAAAGAATATTTTTTCATAAAAATTGAGAGTTTTGTTTTGAAGTTATGAGAAATGTATTTAATATTATTATTACTTGTTGGTAAATTAGATTCATTTTTAAATTCATTAAAAAAATAATGGATTTTTCTTCATTAAACATAATCCCTAAGACTCATGCTCATAGTCATACAAAATGAAATTATTAAGAATCTTGTTCCATAAATTTGATATAACATAGTCTACCACACTAGGGTCATTGTTAATCTCATATTTCAAATTATTCCACTAGAATTCAGCCACTTCCTTAAACCATTTCTAAGTATCAATTTGGTGTTGAACTAGTTTTCATCTAAATAATTTTGGTGTTGAACTAGTTTTCATCTAAATTTTTTTGATGTTAAACTAGTTTTCATCTAAATTTTTAGAAATTTTTTTACACATACAATCATTAAAGTCTTTTAACAAACTAATACTGCTTTAACTTATTAGAATATAAAGATCATGTTCTAATCCATGGACGGTTTTTATTGAAGTAAGAGGCACAAAAGAGCATATTCATAGAGATATTCATTTACTATTAATATCTAAAATATTCACTGTATATATAAAAAAATTCAATCTTCATATAAGGGTTAAAGTTGTGCGTTATGTTACAAGTTATACTTTCAATGTTTGTGAGAGTTTTTTTCATTGTATGTTGATCATGATGCAAACTAGTTTATTTCAGTTTATGTGTTTTCAAGTTTTAATATGTAAAATAATATCAATTTAGATAGAAATCTAATTTACTTTGAGAATTTTTTTTCATAAAAATTTTACAATTTTTTAATAATTTTCACCAAAAAAGTCCAAGTTTGTCAAATTTTTATTTTAAATTTCCAAATTCTATTTTTAGATAATTATTGAAAACCTATATTACATTTATGTTAAATTTCCAAACTCTATTTTTTTGGTAATTTTTGAAAACCTATATTACATTTATGTTCCATTTCTATTACTTTGTTCATTTCTTCTTAAATTATATTAAAAATATATATATTATAATTTAATAAAGAGTTATCTTTTTGTTTGTTAATTTGTGCAGGGCCTGCGATTAACCTGTGGCTTGAGAAACCGCGATTTTTTGTCCCCGCAGGTTTCGAACCGGTGACTTTAACAACACGGAGTGGCTTAACAACACACTCCGTCACCGACTGTCCTACACCTCTGGGACAATAAAGAGTTATCTTACTTTTAAATATTTAAACTTTATTTTACTCGTCCATATGGCATTTCTTTCTTGTAGCCAACAAACCTTATCGTAGTCTCAATGTTTAGAATGTTTAAGTTCATTAAAACATGATCCGCATGACATGCGTACGTAAGATTGTAAAAACATATTTACCAAATATAGTATTCAATATAAACTCATAGTTTATATATAGTTTAAATCTCAATAATCACAATTTGAGATGATTAGATTTTTTTGTTATCATAAATCTATTTTAACTTTTTATCTAGATGTATTTAGAAATATTAAATATTTATAAAATTTAAGAAAGGTTTGTATCTCAAAAGATATTATCATTTAGAATTATTACATATAAATTTAAATTTAGCATATATAGATTTACATAGGGATTCCCTAAATTCTCATAATTTACATAAGATTTTTGGACAATGCTATCAAAGAATTATACTGGTTGTACAGTGGTTGTACAGAGGGAGTCACAAAATAGCTATTTTGTTATGTTCAAGGAATCGCGTTAAATATTTTTATTAGAACATCGAGCTAAATTTGATGACAAAAGAGGAGTTGGTTGAGAATCAACATTATTGCATTTTTATCTTGGTAATCTTGTTATTTCTTTATGTCTTGAACGTATTCGTATTTGTACCAAGAAATGCGTTTACTATAACAAGAGAATGAATTCGTCAATCATTGATAAATTAAGGAGTTGAGTAATGTACCTTTAAAGATGCCAGTTTTTAAATAGGGATAAAAAAACACACACTGTTATTTGTCGGGAATCATTTCTAGACAGATTATGTTTTTATTTTGTTATCTATATCTTAGAAATTAAAACTATGCATATTCGTTGTTTAAGCATATTCGTTGTTTAAACAACTTGCAAAATGACAATGTCATTGTTATTAAAAATGTCTTTTAGAGATTAAAAATTATTTTTAAGTATTTAAGAGCTTGTTTAATCTTTTTTAATGTTTTAAGAGTTTGTTTTTATTGAACTTAAATAAATAAGTCAACTCCTTAAAATTCAGAAATACTTTTTCACTATTCACATTAAATTATTTTAAATTGCATAATTTTTCTTAAATATTTTTTTTTTAAATTACAGCATTTTCTTTAAATATGGAAAATAAAATACTATTGTACTATTTACATTAAATTATTTTAAATTACATATTTTTTCTTAAATTGCATAATTTAAATTTTTTATCCCATTCTATATATAGTTATTTTCTTTAATATTGAGTATTTTATTTTTTCCTTTCTAGATATATTCTTAATAGTTCTAGCACGAAAATTTTGATAGGACCACAGGACCGGCAGGTCCGTGTTGCAGAAGTTATGGTTTGCCTGCAACTGCTAGTTAGTATTCAATTGGACACATTCGAAGCAGGGCACTCGTAGTTTGGTCCGAGATTCGAGTGAGGTGAAGGCCGCGGCCTCCTAGGATTGATCCCGGATACAAATGAGTTGAAGGCCGCCCGCTGGGATTCCACGGATTCAATGTCACTGGGTCAGATTGTGACTTCAGCTTTATGCCAAAATGAGCGATGGAATTTAGAGATCGCTCATAAAAGTGAGGATGAGGACGAAAATAATTATCTTCGAGAGAACTGGCAGAAAATGGAAATCAGAAAAATATGGACAATGTTGCAAATTCTGAGTTCCTTTCAGATGTAAAGACTAGTACTTCAGGCACACTAGCCATATGTGACCACTCAACTGAAATTACCTTTGAGATTGATCATCAGTATGAAAGAGATCAATATGATGAGAAAATGCAGAGTGGTCAGCTCAGTAACCCTAGGGTTTAAAAAAAAACTATTTGGACTTCGGAAAAGATATCGGAGTCACTGTCTTACCCGATTTCCCTTTCCCAGGCTTTCGCCCCTATCATCTATTGAAAGAATCTCCGGTGATAGCTCCACCCATAGGAACAGTGAAGTCGGAATTAGAAAGGCAGTATAAACACTTTAACCAGAAAAGGAGAACAAAAAGTTATGTCTAATGTATATTATGTTTCTGGTATGAAGCATAATCTGATGAGTAGAGGGAAATTGTTACAAAAAAGATACAAAATCTACATGGAAGATAATCATTGTGTGATTATGGATAAATGCCCAAACAATGTACTTATTGCAAAAATCTAGATGACAAGTAACAGGATGTTCTCATTGACATTGAAGCTAGCAAAGAACAAGAATACATCGCAAAAGTGTGCAGTTAGACATTGCATTTATAGCAGAAAGCAGTACCAAGAAAGGAGAAAATGACGCAGAAATGAAGGAAACATTCTAATCTGAAACATAGGATGATTCTTGGCTATGGAATTTCAGATTTGGACATTTGAACTTTGGAGGTCGGAAGCTGCTACACACAAAAGATATGGTAAAAGGATTACCATTGATTGAAAAAATAGAAAGGATATGTGAAGGCCCCATCTTTGGCAAGCAACATAGAGAATCATTTTCAGTTGGCAAGTCTTACAGACCAAAAGCTCCATTGGAAATAGTACACTCAATCATTTTTGGACCAATGCAAACTCCATCTATAGGAGGCAATACTTATTTTCTAACATTCATTTATTATTTCTCAAGAAAGACATGGATTTATTTCCTAAAGCATAAATCTAGCGCATTGGGTTCTTTTCATCAGTTTAAATCACTTGTGGAGAAGAAGAGTGGTTATTTCATCAAATGTCTAAGAAAAGACAGAGGAGGAGAACACATTTCAAGATAATTTCAGAACTTTTGTAAAGTTCATCGCATCTACAAGAAATTTACCACGCGATACACACCACAACAGAATGGTGTCGTAGAGAGAAAGAACAAAACCATCATGGTAAGGTGTGCAGTATGTTGACAACCAAACATTTTTCAAATGAGTATTGGGTTGAGGCAGTAGAAATTGCATTATACATCTTGAACATATGTCCGAAAAAGAGTGTGAAGAAGGAAGATGTATCATACTTAATTTTTTTTGGTTGAGTCGCATACGCACATGTACCAGATGAACTGAGAAGGAAGATGGACAATAAAGGACATAAATGTATAGTTGTTGGGTATTCTGAAGAAACAAAAGGATAAAATATGTATGAACCTGTCACAAGAAAAGTCATAATCAACCACAATGTTGAGTTCGTGGAGAATGAAGCATGGGATGGAACCATAGAAAAGACAGTAAATTTTTTTGAAACAATGGAGCATGATGAAACATAAGATGAAATGGTTCAAAGACTACGGACATGTCAATGTGAAGTCCCATCTACATCTGGCATTGCAATCAAAATTACCACGCAAAATACTTGAGTAAGAACAATAGGTGTGCAGTCTACACCTATAGTGTAGCAAACACAAACAAGTAGTCCAAGCAGTTCTACATCTTTAGATCCAAATTTAGCAAGCTTGTTACCAAGAAAGACAAGAAGTCTGTGCGACATCTATAATGAAGACGTAGCAAATTCATTTTTAGTTTTTTCTTTGTTTTCAAAAATAGATCATCCATTAACCTTTGAATAATATGTTAAAGATGATATATGGGTAGAAGCCATGGATGAATAAATCAGATGCATAGAGAAAAATAAAACATGGAATTTGCATTGGTGAACAATAAAGAGATCTGTTTAGAGTTTTGCAGGTCAAAAGAACAAATTGCAAATATTTTGACAAAGGCGTTAGCAAGAGATGCATTTCAACATCTGTGCAGTAATCTGGGAGTCTGCATAATAACAAATGAGTGACAATAAAATGAAAAACTCAATTTTTATGTAATTTTATGTTGTAATCCCACCTACTTATAACTAAGGGGGAGTGCTGGAAATTGTAACTACAAGTCGATGAGATATTCACGTATCCATCGATTTGTCTATCAGTAAGTTTGTCAGTAGTTTGTCAGAAAATCGAAATGTCAGTTAGATAGTCTCACAGTATGTAAGTGCAAAGTCGCACATTTACCCAAAAGTCAATCAACAAGAAGGAAGTTATAAATCGAGCCGATTTCTATCTTCTCGAGCTTTAGTAAGTGGTTCAAGATTTATTCGAATTAATGATAGTATTTAATGTTAGTTCAGTCTTAGCTTTTGTAAGAAGTCTCAATCAGAGTCTATATAAGCCTGATTTGTTTTAGTTAGTAAAAGGATGAACCATGTAGAGAAGAAAAAAGAGGTAGAGAAGAATAGTTGAGAACGAACAAAAATCGAGGAGTGTAAGAAGTCTAAGTCCGTAAATTCAGTAGAAGAAGTCATTGGAGCCGATGCTCATCTCTTTCATTGTATTTTGTATTCGCATGCAACACCGATGTTTATTAATATCAATATTTTTGTGTATTGACAAGTTACTGTCTTATTTCTGAGTTTATGTGCTAAGCACATCATCGTGTTATTCCAGATTTATAAATAATTTCATTAAGTGTGTTTATTCACAGTGCACAACAGACTGAGCAACCTGTTCACTGCGCAATGGTTTTGAGAACTCTGTCACGTAGCCTGTTTGGTGCACATTATTTTACACTGCATTGCATAGAGTAGACAACGTGCACCATCGAACCATCATGGTCGATCCCAAAATAATTCATAGTTTTTTGAAGGTCAGTAGCTTATAGCCGGTGTTCAAAGAGGGATTCAACACAGCCAATGAAACCCTAATTTTGAATTGACATACTATAGTGATGACAAGGTCATGCTCAAGCAGGGATCTTCGAGCAATGCTCTTCCTTCAATAAAATGCAAATCTTGGTGGGAGATATTTTTATGTAGCCATAGTACTTTACAAAAGGCAATCCAGTGTTAATAAGGTGCTCAGCTGCACAAAAGTGAGAAGACATAGAAAACCATACATAAAAAGGGATGTTATTCATTACATACTGGTGAACCATGTAGAAATGTGCATTAGACTAAGAAAGAACAAGATCGAGGAAGGATGAGATTATAGGAGGACAAAAAAAAAGTAAAATGATCTTGGTAAAAGACAAAATAATTCAAACTTACAAAGTAGACACGCAGTTTGCGATCATCTATCCAGAGGTCCTAGTTCTCATTCTTACATATGAACTATCTAATATAAGATTCATCAAGGAGTGGATTCCTATCAGTGGCATAGATATGGGGTCTCTCTCTCTAGAGGAATAGAAATGGGGTCTCTCTCTCTCTCATAAAGGGGGGTTCTTGTAATTTTGGTACTAATATTTCAAAGGTACTTTTGGAGGCCAGTTTCCAGGATGGTAATTTAACTGAAGAAATGCAACTAGAAAATATTGTCACTCAGTGGATACATGTTTTTTCAACTACAGTACATACTTCTGGTATTTTTTTAGGAGTGATACCTGCTCATGCGCCATTTACTACCCTTCCACAACAATGTTCTGAGGAAACTCCATATGTCGTTATCTCTCTAGTTATCATGTATTTGGTCACATTCTATCTATCTAACACTTTAAATTGGCCATAGTTTTACATTTATTTATAATTCAGTATGAATTAACTCAGGATCTCTGTAAAAAGTCTTCCTTCTCGGATCCATACCATGCAGTAAATTTTTCTTGTCACTGAGCTCTCAGGACTTTTCAAAAATCCACAATAGACTGCTCATTGTGATGATAAAACTTAATAAAATGATTTCTTGAAACTCTACTACTCTCAGCACATAAAATTTACATGTATATTTCCAATAAATATTCAAGAACATATAAAGATAAACAAAATACGAAAGTGTGTAGAGCTTCGGCTCCACAAAATTTTAGAGACTTCCACAAAAGAAAAACACAGAGCTTGTGCTCTCAGACTTCTTCGACTCCTTACACAAATGTTGTTGCTTCTAACTATCAACTTACTCACTATTTCTCTCTATTCTCTTTTCGACTCTTTATAGACTTAAGAATATAAAGATGAATATGAAATTTTTTTGTAGAAGCTAACCGACTTAAACATTTAAGACAACAATAAATTCAATTGACTCTATCTACATAATAGGGCCCGAGAAAGATAAAGATTGGCTCATTTAATACAACTCCTGCTAACACTCCTCCTTTCCGTGTCAGACTGTAAAACACTCCTTCCTTTCGTGATAGAGAAAGTTGACGTAAGCATAAATCTCACGAATTGTAATTAATATTTCAAAAACTCCCCCTTAATTATAAGTAGGTAAGATTAAAAAATACAAAATTTACATCAAAAAACTTGTATTAACATAAATTGTTAAATATCTGCGATTGCACTAAATCCTAGACAGCCGGGTAGTTTTTGAAATGCATCCCTTGCCAAAGATTTTGTAAATATAACTGCAATTTGTTCTTTAGACCTGCAAAAATCTAAAAAAATTTCTTTGTTATTCACCAATTCGCTGATAACATGATGGCTGAGTTGTTGTCATAAAACACTGTAGTTGGTTCATGTTGTTCCTACAACAATTTTTTTAACATTCTTCTCATTCAAACAACTTGACAATATGTTCTTGTAGCTGTGAAATACTCGAGCCACAATGGGATGTTTTCCTGATGCTCATGACACTATACCTATTCCAAAATGAGACATGTACCCAGAGGTACTTTTCCTATCATCTGTGTTGCCTCCAAAATCAATGTCAATGTATCCAATGAGTTTGAAATATTCTGAAGTAGAATACATAATGCCAAAGTCTTTTGTTCCATTCAGATATCTCATAATTCTCTTTCCTTCCTTCCAATGGGATTCTTTTGGAGTTTCCATCATACATAATATCAGGTCTTGTTGTCGTAAGATACATAAGATTTCCTACCAACCTTTTAAATAGAGTTGGATCCAATTTAGATCCTCCATGTTCCTTGCTTAAATTCAATTGTGTTATGATAGGTGTTGGAGATTCTTTGTGTTAGAAATATATGGGTGCTCATTTCACCATAGAGAATATAGGAATATTTTCATCCAACCATAGGCTAAATCCACCCCCGAGCACCTTAAACTTGATAGAGAAAATAATTCCAAAAGAAACCCTAGAACCAATATCCAATCAATGTAGCATACCTCTCTCTAAAGCTAGCACACAAGGGAAAAAATTGAAACCATAACCAAGAGAAATTCCAAGCCTAAAACCAAAAATACAAGTTGTAGTAGTTGTAGTTGCAGCTACTCTCCAGACTTGTGCACTTACTAAATTTATGCAGTGCACACTACATTTCTGCAGTTGTGAGTCGTGTGTGTCCAAATAAGATCTGGCATCTTATATTTATATTGCTCCGCTTTAACTGTCTGGGTCGACTTCTCTTTATGAAGGATAAAAAATAAATATTAATTATTTTCTTTAGCCGACTTGTCTTCTAGGGTTATTTCCAATTCTTTAGGATTTCTTCTTGCTTCCCAGAATATTCTATTCTTTTCATGGTTACATGTGGAGTTTTAATACCTCACGCAAATACCATAATATCAACAATCCCTCCTAGCTAGGGAGGTATTTAAAGGTAATGGTCTCAAGCACAAACATATCGTTCAACTGGTAACATCATCATATCCACACAAGCTATCTCATGATCAAATCACAAGCACCATCATCACTATCAGTATCATCTTATAACATCAGCTGTATCATCTCTCAAATCCATACTCCATATTACTAATCATGCATGATGATGAATAATTCACTCACTCCACAGAGTGATACAAGAACCATTCTTCTAATTTGGACATATGTCCTAGAAGAATAACTATTCCAATAGATGCTGGAAGCCACACCATGGGATACAAGGAATGTTCTTCTAATCCATACATACACCCTAAAATAATAAATGTCTTGGACCATTTTCCACCTAGACAGTGTCTATCCACCATCATATTGACTATCCATCTAGTTGATAATCATTTCCAAAAAAACTGATAGTCTTCATGGAAATCAGAACAATTTCATTCAATAGAACACAACTGTCTATCCATATTGTTACACAACTATTATCCAATGATACACAACCACACCAAGTAGCACACAACTACTTAATTAGTGACACATAGTCACAACCAGTGGAACACATCCATCACAGTAGCATACATATACTCTCCAACGACATACAATCTCCGCAGTAATCATATCATATGATATCAACCTGCATAAAAAAATATCATGATATAAACTCAATCATCTGGGCCATTCTTCCACTCACATCTATAATATCTGGAAGAGAATATTCCCTCAGAAAGTAAAACATTAGCCATGGTCTATCTGGACTATCCTTCTCAATCATAGAAGAATGATTTTCCCTTATTTATGATCCTGTACCATTCACCTAACTGGGCCATTCCTCTAGCACTAATCATAGTGAAACCTGGAGAGAATGAGTCTACCCTAATGAATGCCTATACCTGATTGTTGAACATGGACCATTCACCTAACTAGGTCATTCCTCTAGAACTAATCATAGTCCTAGGGATGAATTTCTGGACCATTTCCTAATGGAAATGACTATCCTTCACCAACCTCCAAAATAGACTATTCTTCGAAAATTCTCACAACTATGAACTTTGAAAGAATGGTTCCCCAACAAGGAGGACCATTCTACTTGACCACTAATCAGAGTGAATTCCAAGAAGAATGATTGTCCTAGACCATTCACCCAAATTGGCCACAAGGGGAATCATTGTCTATGGTACATCAACAATCTATCGGACGATTTTCATTACGAAAATGACTATCCGATCTAGACCATTTTCTGAATTGGAAAATGCTTTTCTGTCAAAAATCTCAAACCACTTTCCGAACTGGAAAGAAACTGCTCATCGTGGACCATTTTTCAAACTAAAAAATGACTATCCATAAATCAATAACATATTAGTGCTCCCTTCCAACTTGAGAAAAATCTCTTCCTTTTTCAATGAGGTATTCATCACCACGAGTCCCAACTTGTTTCTTGAGTACGCAAACGTTTCATCTTGGACATAGGATTTACCAAACTATCTACTATATGCTTATCCATGGAGATATATTGGAGAACCACTTCTCTTTTATGGAATTCATCACAAAGAATATAATTCTTGATCTCAATGTACTTCGGTGTGTCATGGAACACTAGTTTTCTCTGAAGGCTTGATATAACTCTGATCATTAGAACATATCATGGTTGAATTCAACACTTATTTTTCCTGCTAGCTCATGACATCCTGGTAAGGCTCAAACTGAAACATATCCAAGTAGCACTTCTTCTATCATCTTGAGAGTTTTCCATGGATTAGCAGTCCGTCATCCCAGATTTCTAGGTAACTAGTCTGATACATTATCTCTGTCACGGAAAGTTTTCACCACGCTTTTGTTGTATATGAGATACTCTACATCAAGTTGTTTGAATCCATACAAGGTCTTCTTATATCTGCATACATGGGTCTGTTTATGATATAATATCCTTTCTCACTTCCTTTATTTGGAAGAACAATATTTTACATGTAAATTCCAATCCATGGATACTACAAGAGGTATATTTGGAACAAGATGTTGTCATATTCTTCTCTCTCCTTCTAGAAGAACCTTTGAATATTGAAATGCTTTCATTCATAAGTATTTTTCACATTTTCTATACATTTTCTTTATGATAACTTCCATTTATTCTTCTCAATTGATTCTTAGTGAATTCAAACCAATATGGTAGTCTTGTGATTCTCAGTATAATAACTGGTTGTTCTTGATTTTCTTTATTTCTTGAAATCTTCATGTTCTTCCTCATGTCTCTCTTTATCTCTTGGGTCCATGGGGTCTTCTATATTCCCTGAAGATTCCAACTTCTTCCTTTCATCATAGGATCATGGGTGTAGATGGAAAACCAAGGATACTTTAATTCTTCTTTTTGAAGAAGACTTCTTCTAGAGTGAGATTGAACATGTGTTGCTTATCATGGATACTACTTTCAATGGGAACATGGATAGATATTTCATAATCCTGAATGGATCATATTTAGGATTAGCTCCCTCCTAATTCTTGATTCATGTATGAATGCATTCTCTTCTTTTGGATTTATTTAATCAACTCCCTCCATCTAAGATAGTCCATTCTTCCATCTGCATCATTTTTCCTTCTGCAAGGTGTTACAAGTATTTTTCTAATTTCCTCTTGATTACCGACTTCTTTCTATTTTGACTCCTTCTAGTTCTCTTCAATTTGAATCTGATTTTGGCCTATCTAGTAGTTGTTACTCATATAATATCTTCCATGGGAATTGTTACCAAAGATTGTCAATGTACTTCATCATGATAGCAATCCTTATCCCATTGTTCTTCCATAGGTGTTGCTTCACTTGAACATATTATCTTCTAAGAAATAAATATACATGATATGTACAAAAACTATGTAAATATGGTATGTACAAGAACTTTCAAAAATATTGTTACCTTGACTTAGAAAAAGAAGTCTATTTTATCTTGCTTGGCCTTCTTTGAGGGTTCCCTTTCTTTGGCAACTGATGCTTCGTCTGTTTCCTTCCTTTTCTTTAACTCAAGACAGTGGTTCCTGTACTGATCATATTTTCGACAGTTGGAGAATTGAATCTTTGACATATCCTTTTCTTGATTTGGTTTCTTCCTTAAGCCAAACTTCTTTTTATTCCTGAAATTCTTGAACTTTTTTGTGAAGGTTTGATCTTCTTATTTATTTTGGGATTTATCTTTTTCGTTATTCCTTGATTCTTCTTGTGCACAACGATTCCATAGTTCTTCAAATGTGGGATACTCCTTTCTTGTGTTCATGCTTGCGGAAAATGAATCCCATGTCTTGGGAAGGCCATTGCATATTATATTTAACGGTTCCTTCTTTGAAATGATTTCTTCAATAACTTGTATTTTATCTCTTAACTAAGATATTCTCACAAGGTATTATGTTATGTTGTCATCATCATTCATTTTCATGTCACAGATCTTATTATTCAGACTCATTACTTGTCCAATGTTTCTGATTGATAAGAGGTTAGTTAGGGAATCATACATCTTCTTAGATGAGTCAATATGAGAGATGTAGGGTATCAAGTGGTCTTTTATAGAGTCCACTATGATACTCATACCGTTGATGTCATTGTACTTGAACTTTTCCATAACTGCAATGATCTGAGGTTCCTTCTCTTTTCCTTCTTCAACTTGTGGTTCCATGATATTTCCTTTCACAATATCCAATAATTTATTCTTGGAAAGGATGAGGTCAATCTTTATCTTCCATGTTATGAAGTTATAATCCCCTTCTAACTTTTTTTTTGACTTGGTCAACCTTTGAATTTGACCAAAAAATCAAACTTGACGTCTTAGCTTGATAAGAGGGCTAGTAGGTGCACTAAGTTAGGGTGCACTAGGCTATCTATATATTAGGTTGAAATATATTCACTTAAGGATCCTCAATAAGAGGGTTAGGGTTTTGTTGTTGCAGTAAAAACCTTTACTGCAACTGCAACTGTAACTGAGAAAAATCCTCCCAATCAATCTTCAAGTGATTAGACTTTTTGAAGATAGTGTTGGCCCTAACCTGTTACAAAAATAAGTGTGCTTGTTTCACCATAGAAAATATAGAAATATTTTCACCCAACCATAGGCTGAAGCCCCCCACAAGCACCTTAAACTTGAAAGAGAGAATAATTCTGGAAGCAACCCTAGAACCAATAACCAATCAATGTAGTGTACCTCTCTCTAGAGCTAGTTCACAAGTCAGAAAGTCCAAACCATAACAAAGAGAAAGTCCAAGCCTAGAAACAAAAATGCAAGTTGCAGTAGCTACATCTATAGTTACTCTCTAATGTAACCCCCATTCCCTCCTAGGGATTGCACGACCTCCCGTTATAGGATCATTCAATAACTCGAGTTGGATTGACTCTTCTTGCCTCTGCTAGACCCACAAAATCTTATCCACATGCCTCTAATTCCTTCCTGGTACTCGAAACAACGAACGAGGATGTTTGAGATACCACAAAATCCCTTGAGGGATCCCGTACCAAGATATTTGCCAAATATTTTTATGCTCGATGATTTTGGGCCTTCTTAATCCACCTGGTGTAGGTTCATGCTGACCTGAAACCCTCGGGTGCTTTCTCTAGCTTCCCCTGCCTTAAATCTCAAATATCAAGCTTTAGCCCCTTTTCTCCAGTGGTAACGACATGTGATCGCAGACTATGACCATGTGTCTACTCAAAGGGCACCTTGAAGCTCTGGGCTCCGGGAATTTTCACTTCATGTTGCTGCCAATTATTTTGGAGTCACAATCCTCCGAAATGATGGAAATAGTATCAATGATCCTTGTTCCTCACTGAGTCTCTTTCTTCAGAATTTGGGCTTCAATCGAATCTACATGCACACTCCACAAATCCTACATAGTGGTTTTCCAATAGAGTTAACATCTTTCCTCCACACGTCCCCTCGTAGATCAACAGTCCACACTCTCCTTTAGGATCAACGGACCACAATAACTTCGACCTCATGACGCTTTGGGAATTCTCCACCCAGACTTACCTTTGTCCTTTTAGATGCACAATATGATGCCATGTGCTTCTTGGCGATCAAAAACTAGGGTGTGCTTCACAACCTCGAGCTTCGGGAGTTCTGCACACTCCACCCAAAGTTTTTCCTAAAGTGCTCTTGTTTCGAACTATGCATATGTCTGCAATGTATACTTTCCATATCCAATAGTACAGATTTACTTCATCCTTCATGACTTTGTGAAGTTTTATCTTTTCTCAATGAATATCTCCATGAAGTTCTTCCTCTCGAAAATTTTGATCTGCACCCACCTGTCTCTCTGGATGATCCTCTCTCATGTGCACCTTTCAAAGGACTTAAGGCTCGTTCAATTTACCTGGATCCAATGGTTATTTGTCGACACCCTCAGATCAAGCGGCTGGGATCGATTCTCCTCCTCCTCCTCGCGTTCCTCCTTCTCCATGGACTTCTATCCAACGGTCGAATTCTCCTCCTTACATATGATCTGACGACTGAGATTGGGTAGATTTGTAAGTATTCAAAGGCTGTGGCCTTCGAATTTTCTCCTTCGAACCCGACTGTTGGGTCTCGACTCGTGCTTTCCCTCTTGACATTTTGTAAGGTTGGAATACCTTACCTCTAGCACGCTCCTTGTTCTTTCCTATCTAAAATCCTCAATCCTCTTCAACACTGTTATAAGTGTTGGCCCAGTGAATGCCTTACATCGGTCTTCCTCCTAAGCTCTGAACTTGGAATAAGTTCACCTATGCACACTCTTTGTGTTGTCTCCAAAAAAATGAGCCTCTAAGGGTCCTTGGCCTCTGCGCACACTTTCACTATCTATCCTGAGCTTTGTAGTTTCTCAACCATCCAAGGGGCTTGACCCTTCTTCTTTCCTCAAAGGGTTTATGCTCGCTCCTGGAAGTCTACGCTCATCCTCCTGATCTTCTCAAACTTGAAGCAAGTTCTCCTATGCACGCCTTCTGATATTCCCTTTGACATTTGTTCAGAACTTTGATGAAGTGCGAATGCATGCTCATGCTTCTCCCATAGTCTAAGACTCAAACTGCCTTTTCCTTGTGTACTCCTTGGATAGGTATTTTTGTGCAAACTCACACTTGAATCACCTCCAAGTCTTAACCTTATGGTGTGCCCTCTTAGCAACCTTTCTCCTAGAACTCAAATTAGAGTTCCCACGCACTCCTTGAGATCGACTAAGCCTTCAGATGACTTAATACTTTGAACACTTTGTCTAAGTGTGGGCCTGGTGCACCCCTTGCATAGGTCTTGATATTTCTTCATGAAACCCTTCAGGTTCACTTATGCATCTCTTTCATCCGCTCAATACACACTTTCATAGCTCTCCTACAAAGTTTTTAGAAACTTGTTTCCTTCAACTTCCTCCAACACTTCAAAACGTGTTGGTTCTGTGCACTCCTTGCTAAGCCCTTCCTTCCGAGTGTTCAACAACTATGAATTATCTCCCCTCTAGTAGATTTCCAGAGTGTTCAGTAACTCTAGGTTGTCTTCTCCTTGACATTTCTCTTCTCTCTAAACTCAAAACAGAGCTCACTTGTGCACACTTCCACCCACTCAATGCCCACCTAGCAGAGCTCTACATATTTTTATAGCAACTCCGTCTCTTTGTCCCTCCTCTGAAAAATCTCTCCTCCAAGGTGTTCAGTAACCTTGAGGCTCCTCTCTGAGTCTGTAAACTATTCTGGTGTTCCCACTTGACACATTCTTCCTTGATCTCGAAGTAGAGTTCATCTACGTACTCCTTCCGTATTATCACCGAGTTTTCAACAGTATGTCGTGCACTCCTTGCACTGCCTAAATAACCCATAACAAATCCAACAAACACACAAATAGATAATTCTACCTTTATCCCTGTAGATGAAACCTAAAACATGCATCTACAACATATATTCATAACACATAGATAACATTCATAAACATTCACAAACAAGAATTGATAAACAATGAAGTTTGTTCTTTTGTATTAATACCAGAATGTTAATTAAAATGTGTGAGCTCGGAATGAAACTGAGTCTCGACTCTCAAATCTCCTCTCGGGTTACAATGATATTCTATATCCACTTTTAGTATCCTATATTCGACATATATTACAATTATTTATACAAGAGGTTCTCAACGAGCTTTCCCTCCAAACTACACTAGTGGTGTCTAATCACCATTTACAACACCTAACTGATGAGGTTGATTACATTGAATAAACATTTACATTCTTCTATTCGAGGCGATGCTCAAGATCTATACAACTCAAGCCTAATAAAGGCGACTTCATCTACTACCTGTATCAAGTCATTGACTCGGCTCTTCCATCCTTACAACATTTAATTTTCTTTTAATTACATTTAAATTTTAAAATTGAGGGAAAAATGACAGGGTTGGCGCCTCTCCCTTCCTTGAATGTGATTTTATGTGCTAAATAGTTGGCTCATTGTTGAGGTGGAGCAATGCTCCTGCATCGTACTCCACTTCTGGGAAAATCATGAGCTCCTCTACTGCATTGTTGAAATCCCATTGGATCCCAAACTTCTCTCTAGAGTTGTCCACCTGCTCCTATGATATGCTGTTGTTGCTGCTACTTCCCTGTTGTTGTTGTAGGTTCTCCTCTTCTTCCGCTCATATTCTCCTTGTTGGAATTTTCTTGTGTTGATATCAACATCAGCTCTATTATCTCCTGTATCACCTCTTCCAGTCGCTCTCCTCGTTGGATCTCCTTATGAAGTCTACTCTGCTGCACTTCCTCATGCTGATTAAAGTGTAGATCAACCTGATCTTCCATGCTGCTTTCATCTCCTATGGCCTTGAATTTCCACTTTGTTGTAGAATCCAATTATGTAGTCTCCTCACTAAGCTTATGCTCATCTATCTCCTCCGACAGATTATCCTCTACCAACTTGTCTTGTTCTAGTTCAACTCTACCTTCCTCTAGCTGTTCCTCAGACTGGTATGCCCCTTCATCTGTTTCCAACCTATATTGTTGGATGCACTGAGTTTTCACTATCACTCTTCTCTCCAGGGATTTGAATTATTTATACAACTCAACAAAGTACATGTTCTCTTCCTCCTCTTCTGTTGCAGACTCCAGTGTTGCAGTCATCTCCTATTAATATTCTTGGAGAAAAATTCTGAGCAGTTATGTTGAATGCTCTTCTCCTTCAATCTGCATGAATATCTCATGTCACTCTTTCTCTGGTTCTTCTGAATTGTTCAACCAATCCTCCAACATATCCAACTCCTTCTCCCACTAAGTAAGCATATTAATTGTGTGCTCCTCTTCTTCTCTTGGGGAATATTTCAGTATCTTCTCCTTTTTCTCCTCCTCTATGACAGTTTGCATTGGTTGTTCTTCTGTTGCACCTAAAATTTGTGCACTGGCCTTTGCTGGGCTACTTGGCAGGAATATTTGAATTCCCCCAGTGATCATAACACATTTATGATCCTCCTCCATCATCTCTTCTTATTGATTTGAAATCACCTCTGAGCTCCTGAGACTCTCATACAGTCTCATCTTTTCTTCCTTCCCCACCTGACAATTTTGGATTTTTTTCATACTCTCCTGACATTCTAGGAGGTCAATTGATCTCACGTCATTGCCTACCTGAAAATTTGAAAGCTCACCACTTCCCTCCTGGAATTTATGAGAACATCCATTGATTGCATCTCATTTCACATCTGGAAATATGATAGCTAATTTCTTCCCTCCTGGTAGTCTACAATATCTCTACTTGATCTCTTCTCCCCATCACTAAGGTTTTCTCCAACTTATGACTCACAAATGAAAACCAAATTCTTTGTGTCACTGAGGGTTTCAACATGCCTCAACCACCTTCTTAACTACTGTTGCTGCCTCTGAGAAACCAATTGTTGGATAGGCCATTTTACTCTCCTCTTTAAGGGCCATTCATACCTCTAGAATACCTGGCACTCTTGTTGCATTCTCAGCTTCAGTTTGTCCATTTATGCTTTGATCTCCTTGAGATATTTGTCCATTTTTACCTTCATATTCTGCTGGAATTCATTTCCTTGACCTCTCCTATGGGCTTTAGTATCCATTTTCACCTCTGCCTACCCTCCTATCAAGTTTGTGGATTACCTTACAACTAAGAGCTTCTCCAAAATTTCCTACAACCCACCTAACTCTCTATTGACTATTTCACACTTGAAAGAAATCACACACTGAGATCATCAACACTATTCCTTCCCTCACATGCTGTCTACATGAGAAATTAACCCTCTGATACTACTTGATTTTTTAATACTATCTCCTCCTTCCTTTGTCTGATGTCTGCAAGCAATTTTCAACTTTGATACTACTTGATGGTATCAAACAATTTCCTTTGTCTCCTTTGCCTACATAAATCAATTATATGGCTTTGATACCACTTGATGGTATCAAAAAAATCCTTTTCCTAGGCTATGATACCACTTGATGCAGCCCCCCTTCCCTCCTAGGGGTTGCACGACCTCCCGATATAGGATTGTTCAATAACTGGCGTCAGATCGACTCTTCAGGACTCTTATAGACCCACAAATTTTTATCCACATGCCTCTAATTCCTTCCCCATACTCAAAACAACAAACAAGGCTCTTTGAGATACCACAAAATTCCTTGAGGGACCCTATACCAAGCTATGGGAAAAATCTGTTTATACCCGACGATTTTGGGCCTTCTTAATCCACCTAGTGCAGGTTTGTACTGACCCGAACTCCTCAGAAGCTTTCTCTAGCTTGTCATGCCTTAAATCTCAAATATCAGGATTTAGCCCCTTTTCTCTAGTGGCAACGACATGTGACTATAGACTATGACCAGGCGCCTACTCAAAGGGTTCTTCAGAGCTTTGGGATCTGGGTGTTTTCACTTCATGTTGCGGCCAATTCTTTTGGAGTCACAATCCTCCGAAACCATGGAAACATGATCAAAATTCCTCGTTCCTCACTGATATTGACAACTCAATAGGTTTCTTCAAAATTTGGGCTTCGATCGAATCTGCATCCACATACCACAAATCCTCCATAGTGGATTTCCAATAGATTTAACCTCCGTCCTCCATGTGTCCCCTCGTAGATCGATGGTCAATGCTCTCCTTTGGGATCAACAACCCACAATAAATTCGAGCTCCCGACTCTTCAGGAATTCTCCACCCAGATTTACCTCTGTCCTTTCAGACACACGATATGATTCCATGTGCTTCCTGACGATCAATGACTAGGGTTTGCTTCTCAACCTTGAGCTTCGAGAGTTCTTCACACTCCGCCCTTGCTTTTCCCCTAAGTTCTCTTCTTCTGAGGTGTGCAGATGTCCTCCACATATCCTTTCCAGATCCAATAGTATGGATTTACTTTGCCCTTCGCGAATTTGTGAAGTTTTCTCTTTTCTCCACGCAAATCTCCCCGAATTTATTCCTCTTGAACCTTTTGATCTGCTGCCACTTGTCTCTCTGGACGATGGAGGGTTCCAACTAGCTTCAAAACTTTGGGACTTCATGAGTTTTCTTTCCTGTGCACTTTACATAGGATTTAAGGCTCGTGCACTTTGCTTGGATCCAATGACCGTTGGTCTACGTGCTCAGATCCAACAACTCAGATCTATTCTCCTCCTCCCATTCCTCCTTCCTTTTGAACTTCGATCCAATGGTTCAAATCTCCTCCTTGCAGCTGATCTGACAACTGCTACAACTTCTCCACTTGAGATTTGGCTTTATCCCAAGATTGGGAAGATTTTTAAGTATTGAAAGGTCTCAGCCTTCAAATCCTCTCCTGTAAAGTCGACTACTGGGTCTCGACTTGTGCTCTCCCTCCTGATATTTTCTAAGGTTGTAATACCTTACCTCTAGCACACTCCTTGTGCTTTCCGGTCTAAAATCCTCAGACCTATTTAACACTGGTATAAGTGTTGGCCTAGTGCATGCCTTGCATGGGTCTTTATCCTAATCTTTGAACTTGGAATAAGTTCATATGCGCACACTCTTTGCGTTGTCTCCACAAAATTTATCCTGTAAGGGTCCTTGGCCTCTACGTGCCTTGCAGAGTCTTTGCACACAATTGCACTATCTCTCCCAAGATTTATAGTTTCTCGAACTTCCAAGGGTCTTGGCCCTTCTGCTTTCCTCAAAGGGTTTATGCTCGCTCCTGGAAGTCTACGCTCATCCTCCTGAGTTTCTTGAACTTGAAGCAAGTTCTCCTATGGATGCCTTACGCTATTCCCTCTGATCTTTTTTCATCACTTCGATGAAGTGTGAACACATGATCACGCTTCTCCCATAGTCTCGGAATCATACTATCTTTTCCTTTTGCACTGCTTACATAGGCCTTTCTATGCAAAATCACACTCAACTCACCTCCAAGTATTGACCTTATGGTGTGCCCTATTGGCAAACTTTCTCCCAGAGCTCGAATTAGAGTTCCTGTGAACTCCTTGCACTTGACTTAGCCTTAAGACGACTTAATACTTTCAACACTTTGTCTAAGTGTTGGCTTGGTGTACCCCTTGCACATGTCTTCCTCCTGCTTCCTGAAACCCTTCATATTCACTGGTGCATCTCTTGCATCCGCTCAATGCACTCTTGCAGAGCTCTCCTATAGAGTGTTTAGCAACTATGTTTCTTTCAACTTCCTCCAACACTTCAGAATGTGTTGGATTTTTGCACTCCTTGCAATTGTTCGAAGCACTTCTTATTGAGCCCTTCATTCAGAGTGTTCAACAACTGAGCTTAGACTGCAATTGAGTCTTGACTCTCAAATCTCCTCTCAACCTAAAATTATCCTCTATGTCCACTTTCAGCAGCCTCTACTGGGCATATGTTACAATGATTTATATAATAGGGGCTCAATGAGCTTTCCCTCCAAACGACACTAGTGGTTTCTAATCACCATTTACAATGCCTAACTACTGACGAATATTACATTGAATGAAAATTTACTTTCTTAGATATGAGGCAATGCTCAAGATCTGTACAACTCAAGCGTAATAAAGGTGAATTCATCTACTGCCTTTACACAAGCATTGACTCGACTCTTCCAGGCTTATAGCATTTAATTTTTTTTTAATTACATTTGAATTTTAAAATTGAGGGAAAAATGAGAGGGATGGAACCTCTCCCCTCCTTCAATGAACTTTGATGTTCTAAATAGCTGGCGTGTTGCTGAGGTGGAGCGATGCTCCTACATCACTCTCTAGACTTGTGCACATACTAAGTTTCCGCAGTGCACACTAGATTTTTGCAATTCTGAGATGTGTGTGTCCAAATGAGTTCTGGCATCTTGTATTTATACTTCTCTTCCGTAGTTGTGTGGGCTGACTTCTCTTTCTGGAGGCTAAAAAATCAATATTAATTATTTTCTTTAGCCGACTTGTCTTCTAGGGTTATGTCCAATGCTTTAGGGTTTCTTCTTGCTTCCCGAAATATTCTATTCTTGTCAAGGTTACACGTGGAGGTTTAATACCTCCCGCATCTAACATAATATTAACACTTTGGAATTTATCATGTTGAATCTTTTCAATATTTCATGCGCATATCTATATTGTGAGATAAATATACCATCTTTATACTGGTGAAGTTCAATACCCAAAAAATATCTCATAAGCCCCAAATAAGTCATTTCAAACTCATCGTTCATGTCTGACTTAAATTCTTCTATGCAAAAATTACCTATAAAAATCAAATCATCTACATATAAGCAAACAATTAACATATTACATTGTTTATTTTATTTGATGTATAGAGTTGGCTCACGATCACTTATTTGAAATCCATTTTGAGTGAGGCAGGAATCTATGTGTCTGTACCAAGCTTTGGGCGCTTGCTTTAATCCATACAGTGCCTTCTTTAAGATATACTTTGTTTTCTTGTCCTGGAATCCCATAGCCTTTTGGTTGTTCCACATATGCTTCTTTTTATTAATGTCCATTTAAAAATGTTGACTTTACATCCATTTGATAAACATACCACTTATTGTGCACAACAACCAACACAGTTCTGACTGTGTCCATGCACACAACTAGCATAAATGTTTCATTGAAAAATATTCCACTTTGGTGTAAATCCCCTTCCAACTAGTCTTTCCTTGTGCTTCTGCACATTTCCATCTGTATCTTGCTTGGTTTTATAAATCCACTTGACACTTATCACATATTTTTCTCCAGGTACATCTACCAATTTTCGTGTCCGATTCTTCTCTATGCATTTAATTTCTTCATCCATGGCTTGTACTCATACATAATATTGAAGACAACTTCTTCAAAAGTTAAGGGATCATCTATTTGTGAAAATAGAGCAAAGACTGAGAATGATTTTTTTGTGTAAACATTGTAGATGTCGCGTAGAATTCTTGTCTTCCTTGGTAACAAACTTGCTAATGTTGGATTTGGGGATGTAGAACTACTTGGGTTGTTTGTTGGAGTTTTTTGCACTCTAGCTGTGGATTGTGCACCTACAAAACTTACTAGAGTAGCATGTGTTGTGATTTGTGTCGCAATTTTAGAAGTGGAAAAAATTTCGAACTGACTTGTACTTTGTGTTTGAACCACTTCATCCTCCATGTCATAATGTGCGATAAAATCAATAATTTTAATTGTCTTTTCTATGCTTCCATCCCATGCTTCATTATCCATGAATTGAACATCATGACTGATTATAACTTTTCTTGCAATAAGATCATACAAGTTGTATTCTTTTGTATCTTCAAAATATCTAACAAATATACATTTCTGTCATTTGTTATCTAACTTCATTCTCAACTCATCTGGAACATGTGCATGTGCGACACAACAAAAACTTTTAAGTGCGCAACATTATGCTTTATACCTTTCCACGCTTCATGACGAACTTTGTTTTTCACACTCTTTGTCGGACATATGTTCATGATGTACACTGCAGTTGCTATTGCTTCAACCCAATACTCATTTGAAAAATGTTTGGCTGCCAACATATTGCATGCCATCTCCATGATGGTTCAATTTTTTCTATCTGTGGCACCAATTTGTTGTGGTGTATATTGCGCAGTGAATTTCCCGTTAATTCCATGAACTTAATAACAATTCTAAAAATCTATTGAAACATATTCACCACCTCTGTCAGTCCATATAAACTTGATGTAATAACCACTTTGCTTCTCCACAAGTGTTTTGAATTGCTGAAAGCAACCGAATGCATCAGATTTATGTTTTAGAAAATAAATCCATGTTTTTCTTCATAAATCATCAAAAATGTAAGAAAATAGGTGTTGCCTCCTATAGATGGTGTTTGCATTGGTCCACAAATATTTGAATGTACAATTTCTAGTGGAGGTTTTTATTTATATGACTTTCCAATTGGAAATGAATCTCTATGCTTTTTCCAAAAATGTATGAATCACATAATTTTTCTTGCTTTTCAATTAATGGTAAACCTTTCACCATATGCTTTGTATGTAGCAGCTTCAGACCTCCAAAGTTTAAATGTCCAATTTTGAAATTCCATAGCCAAGAATGATCATCTACTTCAAATTTCCATGTTTCATGCAACTCTGCACCATTTTCTTCTTCTTTCTTAGAACTGTGCGCACTACTTTTTTCTTCCTTGGAATTGCACGCATTTACTACTTCATTTTTTGGTTTGAATGTAGTGTCATATTGCACATTTTTTTCTTCATAGACAACTTGTGTTGTTTTTCTCTTCATGGTTGGATTTAATGTCAATGGTAACATTATGTTGCTCGTCATTTGAATTCTTGCAATAAGCTTATTGCTTGGATATCTGTCCAAAATCACACAGTGATTATCTTCCATGTAGATTATGTACCTTTTTTGTAACAATTGTGTTGTACTCATCAAATTAGGTTTTAGGCCAGAAACATAATATACATCAAGAATAACCTTTTTCTCCCCCTATTTAGTTAAAATGTTAGTACTTCCTTTACCTAAGACAATAACTTGGATATATTTCCCAAGTGTAACTTCGGTTTGCACTGACTTATCCGAACTAGAAAATAATTCTAAATTTCATGTCATGTGATTACTACAGGATGAATCTAAATACCATATGTCACATGGACTTTCTTGAGAGACATTGCATTCAACTCGTGAGACCATAGGCATTGCTTCAACGTGCACAATAAACATAGGACTTGAGGGAGTATTTGCGTTGTTTGACTTATCTTGACTTTGCTTGTTCTGGTTATACTGTCTGTTCTTGCATTCATATGCATAATATCGATACTTTTTACAATAATGGCACTGAATCTTTGTTTTATCAAATCTTTGACCACTTGAATGACTGGTATTTTAAGTGTTACCTCTACCACTAGTATTTGCAGGACTACTACTACGCCCACCTCTAGTAGAACTCCTTCCTCTACCTCTAGAGTTTTCTCTCCTCCTTTCTCTTCCAGGACTTATAGATCACTGGGCGAAAAATGCATTTTCTAATGACATGTTTGACCTATTTAATATGTGCTCATGTTTGATCTTTATTCTTCTCCAAAGTCACAACAAGGGTATCAAATTTAGGAAGTTATCTACTCCTAAGTACCTTCTCAACAACCTTCTTATCCTCTATGGTTTCTCCATGAGATTTAATCTGATTTATCAGGCCAATAACATGGGTGTCAAAGGATTCCACTGAATTTGTGTATTTCATTCCAGAGTTACACAATATCTTCTAAGAATTTGTAATTTTTAAGTCTTGAATTTGTCCATTAATTGATAAGAAGTTTGTAATATGTCCCATGCTTCCTTGTCTTGTTTTGTTGATATAACTCTTGGGAGTATGCTCTCATGCATGCCTTGATATATGTAAAACATTGTCTTTCCTTGTTCTTTCTTTGATCATTCAAAGAATCATTCTAAGCTTGTGTGACGACATTGTATGTTTCCTTATCTGTTGGTTCCACATAGCCATTTTCGATTATCTCCCACACATATTGACCCCGAAATAATGCCTTCATGGTCAAGGACCATAACTCATAATTTTTACCTGTAAAAGTCGGAGGTTGCAGATTTGGAGTAGAAGCAACGATTTCACCTTACTACAGAGTTGTTTCTCTTTAAAACTACTCTTGAAACCTACTATGATGCTCTGATACCAAATCTCGAATCCAAAGCACACAAAAGTTTTTCAGTGTGTCGAGCAGTAGCAAATATTGCACAATAATTTTTTTTTCTCGTTGATGATAACACTTAATAAAATGATTTATTAACACTATCCTACTCTGAACACATAAACTTGCATTTTCATTACAGATTCAAGAACATATAAAATTAACTTAAGCTTGCTCATAAATAGAAATAATATATTTTCAAAGTGTTTGAACACAATAGAAACCCAAAATGTTCATGAAAATGTCAACACAAAAGTACTTAATATAAGTTATCAACTTGACTAGTGCGCGCAGTTACAAAATACGAAAGTGTGCAGAGCTTCGACTTCATAGACTTTTAGAGACTTCCCAAAAAACAAAACACAGAGCTTGCTTTCAGACGTCTTCGACTTCTTATACAACTGTTGTTGCTTCTAATTATCAATTTACTCACTATTTCTCTTTATTCTCTTTTTGACTTTTTACATACTCAAGAATATAAACATGAAGACAAAAACTTCGTATAAAAATTAACCAACTTAAACATTTAAGACAACAATAAATTCCACTAACTCATAACAGGGGCTTGATAAAGATCGGCTCTTGTCACTGTAAAACACTCCTACTTTCCATGACAGACAGAGCCCGCGTGCTCACGACTTGTAATTAAAATTTCCAACATTTCCAACATTCGCGTGCTCACTGCTATTGAAGGACTTAGAGAACTAGGTTGTCTGCCTGTGCTTGATGTCAGCTAAAGAAAGATATCTAGAATTGGTCATTGTAAGTAATTCCATCTCAGCACTAACCGTTATCTACTCTCAATGCCGCAAGAGGACTTGAATAATTGCATAGTTATATTGATCCTCCAGTGATTGACAGGGACTTCAAACGTAACGCCATTCTACTGGATCAATCATAGCTTTGATCACATGTTATCAAAACAACGACTTCCATCTTTTATCCACAGACTCTTTGATTTTGTCTGGATTGGCCAAACATTAGTCAACAACATTTGTTCACTGAGATCGCAACTTTGCAACGATTCAATACAGTTAATTTTTCCATTCACAGGGAATGGGAAAAAGTTTAAGACGCTAGTTAGAATTTAAATACAATTTGTTCAATGTTTTAGATATCACTGATTTCCATTACATGTACCCAACGTCACTGACGCATGTTGCATTTTGGAAAAATTTATGTTTGAAATCACTTATTATTAAAAAAATTGTGTTTGAAATAATATTTTTTAGTGAAATATTCTTCAACTAGAGAAATGTAAACTTTTTGTTACACATTGTTTGCCAGCAAAGTTTAATCTTACACCTTGGACAGCAACGACGTAAATTTCCATGCTGGTAAAAAGGCGCTCACTGTTAAATCAAT
>JZKD02S1658301.1:0-21825 GCA_000966675.3 Picea glauca
GGAATTGAGCATATACAGTGCGTGGCTATCTTTGAAACAAAAGACTTCCTTGGGTTGATAATTTATGTTTCACTTGGTTGTTTAAAATTAATTAAGCAATTATAGTGACCAACAAAGATGTTGGAATTCAACATCATAGAATCATGAGACAAACATACATTGAAACAAAAAAAACATCCTTTTTATGATTGAGTGAAAACATATGTGGGATTGTTAAAACATGTGTATTAGAATGTTAAGATGGTTTTCTAAAGCAATGCAAATTGACACTACTTATTGGCATTTCAATGAATAAGTGTAGACTTGAACCACAATCATAGAGATTGCCCTTGGAATTATGTAAAGAAGGAAATAAAAAATGGAATGCTCAAGTACTAGATCTTCTCTTATTCTGGATTTCTATCATATTAAAACGTAACAAGTACACAAAACTAAAACCCATAAAATGTGAGAAGAGAAAAAAAATCTTGAAAAATAATAGAAGGGGGAGTAATAATTTACCTAGATCATGGTATTGGCCTAAACATTTACGGCCACACGAATTTATATACACTTATATACATTTATGTCGATATATACACCAGTGTATATACCGACATATATATATATATATATATATATATATATTATATATATATATATATATATATATATTGACATATATATACCTATTATGTTGGTATATACACCGGTGTAAGATAAGGTCGGTCGAGAACAAGGCTTGAAGCCATTACAACAATATACACCTTATGAGCTCAACATGTCACTTGCGGGAATTGAACCTATATGAAGAGGATAACAATCATTCCTCTGACCAACCAAGATAAACCCAATGGACAATTAGTACTAAAGTTGCAAATCAAAACACAACATTTAATCCAACACTCTACCATTCATAGCAAGCAAGGACCTCCAGACTCATGTTTGTTGAAAAATGATTTGAGGTAATTTTGAATAAATACCTAGAAATCACAATTTCCTACAAACACAACTTTTCATGGTCATGAATCAAAGTTATAATCCTCCAAACCATGGATGATCTACATGGGTTTATAAAACCCCTAACATTCTACAATGATAACTCTCCTAACATTCTACAATTCTAACAATGTTAATATTCTACAATGATTTTATGCTTATTATTAATTAGTTTTTTTATAAAAACCGCTTATTCTTTGATTTTTTGAAAAGTGATGACTCCATCTTACTACTATATTTTCATCATCTAGTTAAAACACCATAAGGAAATTTTCCATAGAACCATTCATTAAAACATTGTAAGGAAATTTTCCATAGAACCATTCATTCTTTATTTTTTTAACAAAGGTTTGAGAATGCCAAAACCATGTCAGACATTGATAACTCCAAATAAAGCATTTTAAAAGGCCAAAACCACCTTTACTTGTGAATCATGATGTTTCACCAAATTTACACATAGATAACTCCAAATAAACCATTTAAAGTGCCCATTATCTAGTTTATGTTGAGTGTGCAATAAAACCAAGGACTATAATCTTATTATTCAATCTTAGAAAATTAGTGGAGAACTCTTAATTTGATTCTATTGAAGTCAGGTTATGATGGGTAAAATAGACAAAATGATCATGTTATCACATGAACTTGTCAGAGTCCTGTGGGTTTGTGGTTTCTACCTAAGTTTGTAATTTTGTCCTGTCTCTATCCTTTTTGCAGACCAAGTCTTAATTTTCCCCTTCAGTTGGAAAANCGGTGTAAGATAAGGTCGTTCAACAACAAGGCTTGAAGCCATTACAACAATATACACCTTATGAGCTTAACATGTCACTTGCGGGAATTGAACCCGGATGAAGAGGATAACAATCATTTCTCTAACCAACCAAGATAAACCCAATGGACAATTAGTACTAAAGTTGCAAATCAAAACACAACATTTAATCCAACATTCTACCATTCATAGCAAGCAAGGACCTCCAGACTCATGTTTGTTGAAAAATGATTTGAGGTAATTTTGAATAAATACCTAGAAATCAAAATTTCCTACAAACACAACTTTTCATGGTCATGAATCAAAGTTATAATCCTCCAAACCATGGATGATCTACATGGGTTTATAAAACCCCTAACATTCTACAATGCTAACTCTCCTAACATTCTACAATTCTAACAATGTTAATATTCTACAATGATTTTATGCTTATTATTAATTAGTTTTTTATAAAAACCGCTTATTCTTTGATTTTTTGAAAAGTGATGACTCCATCTTACTACTATATTTTCATCATCTAGTTAAAACACCATAAGGAAATTTTCCATAGAACCATTCATTAAAACATTGTAAGGAAATTTTCCATAGAACCATTCATTCTTTATTTTTTTAACAAAGGTTTGAGAATGCCAAAACCATGTCAGACATTGATAACTCCAAATAAAGCATTTTAAAAGGCCAAAACCACCTTTACTTGTGAATCATGATGTTTCACCAAATTTACACATAGATAACTCCAAATAAACCATTTAAAGTGCCCATTATCTAGTTTATGTTGAGTGTGCAATAAAACCAAGGACTATAATCTTATTATTCAATCTTAGAAAATTAGTGGAGAACTCTTAATTTGATTCTATTGAAGTCAGGTTATGATGGGTAAAATAGACAAAATGATCATGTTATCACATGAACTTGTCAGAGTCCTGTGGGTTTGTGGTTTCTACCTAAGTTTGTAATTTTGTCCTGTCTCTATCCTTTTTGCAGACCAAGTCTTAATTTTCCCCTTCAGTTGGAAAAGTCATTTTTTGTTTGCCCCTTTGTATTTGAGCACTCATATCCTTGGCCTCTATCACTGATCCTTGGCCTCTATGAAGAACACTGGTTCTCTGGTTATGTATTTGTTTTTTAGACATCTTTGTTAATCTAAGTCAGCTTTCTTGCTCCAGCTTATTTGCCTCTGATACTGAGAGAGTTCATTAATGACTGATTCACATGAATTGTTGTAACTGTATTATGATGAATGTTTTGATTATAGTGATGTTATAATTTCTTTTAGTTTCATTGAAATTTGAATCCAAAGGGATCTTGTGTTTGAGTTTTTCCTCCTTAGGCTGCTTGAAGACCTGATGTCCATAGAATAACTCTACACTCTCCTCTCCAAAGTCTTCCCTCTATTCACCCTTACTCCAACTTACTGACTAAATTTGATTCCAAACCTCAAATGCTTGTGCATGCTAGTCCAGGTTTCTGAGTTAGAAAGTTATTATCATTGAGTCTGTGCCCATTTGACCTCTTTAAAACCAACCTATGACATATAAACTGATGGGTATTGGGCTCACCTTCAACGCAATCTGAAGGTGACTTCTAGTGCTAACATTTCTGGCACCGTTTTGGGGGAACAAATTGAATACATTTCCCTAGGATAGAACAACAAAGAAACTTTGATTCTGAAGGTGCATCAAATATCAGTACCATTGAAGATTGCAACTTGCACCTGGCGACTCCACTGTTTCAGTTTTGGCTCCTAAAGGCAGACACACAAGGTCCACTTCATTGTTGCCTCTAGCAACGTCTGAAGATGACCCTGAGGAAATTATCAGAAAGGGAAAGTTCNTTTTTTATAAAAACCGCTTATTCTTTGATTTTTTGAAAAGTGATGACTCCATCTTACTACTATATTTTCATCATCTAGTTAAAACACCATAAGGAAATTTTCCATAGAACCATTCATTAAAACATTGTAAGGAAATTTTCCATAGAACCATTCATTCTTTATTTTTTTAACAAAGGTTTGAGAATGCCAAAACCATGTCAGACATTGATAACTCCAAATAAAGCATTTTAAAAGGCCAAAACCACCTTTACTTGTGAATCATGATGTTTCACCAAATTTACACATAGATAACTCCAAATAAACCATTTAAAGTGCCCATTATCTAGTTTATGTTGAGTGTGCAATAAAACCAAGGACTATAATCTTATTATTCAATCTTAGAAAATTAGTGGAGAACTCTTAATTTGATTCTATTGAAGTCAGGTTATGATGGGTAAAATAGACAAAATGATCATGTTATCACATGAACTTGTCAGAGTCCTGTGGGTTTGTGGTTTCTACCTAAGTTTGTAATTTTGTCCTGTCTCTATCCTTTTTGCAGACCAAGTCTTAATTTTCCCCTTCAGTTGGAAAATTCGTTTTTTGTTTGCCCCTTTGTGTTTGAGCACTCATATCCTTGGCCTCTATCACTGATCCTTGGCCTCTATGAAGAACACTGGTTCTCTGGTTATGCATTTGTTTTTTAGACATCTTTGTTAATCTAAGTCAGCTTTCTTGCTCCATCTTATTTGCCTCTGATACCGAGAGAGTTCATGAATGATTGATTCACATGAATTGTTGTAACTGTATTCTGATGAATGTTTTGATTATAGTGATGTTATAATTTCTTTTAGTTTCATTGAAATTTGAATCCAAAGGGATCTTGTGTTTGATTTTTTCCTCCTTAGGCTGCTTGAAGACCTGATGTCCATAGAAGACCTCTACACTCCCCTCTCCAAAGTCTTCCCTCTATTCACCCTTACTCCAACTTACTGACTAAATTTGATTCCAAACCTCAAATGCTTGTGCATGCTAGTCCAGGTTTTTGAGTTAGAAAGTTATTATCATTGATTCTGTGCCCATTTGACCTCTTTAAAACCAACCTATGACATATAAACTGATGGGTATTGGGCTCACCTTCAACGCAATCTGAAGGTGACTTCTAGTGCTAACATTTCTGGCACTGTTTTCGGGGAACAAATTGAATACATTTCCCTGGGATAGAACAACAAAGAAACTTTGATTCTGAAGGTGCATCAGATATCAGTACCATTGAAGATTGCAACTTGCACCTGGCGACTCCACTGTTTCAACCCCACTGTTTCAGTTTTGGCTCCTAAAGGCAGACACACAAGGTCCACTTCATTGTTGCCTCTAGCAACGTCTGAAGCTAACCCAGAGGAAATTATCAGAAAGGGAAAGTTCGCTAAAAAAGGTACCTTTACTGATGTACCAATCTTTTCTGATAATTTCCATAATCCCTCTTTACAAACTCCAGTAACTGTTTCTGATTATCCTATTATACAAACTATTGGAGTTTCAAGAAATTTAAGTTTTGGGAGTTTTCCTGCCGATTTCTCCCCTCCTATTCTTGGTTTGGAAGGAGAGAGATTTGACACCCCTTTCTCCCCTGAAGTTTTGAAGTGGAAGGAGAAATATTTGACCTTAGAAGACTTTCCTACTCCTTCTGCTATTAAAGTTGGTGTAGTTCAGAAGGGGAAACCTATGTTACCTCTAGCCCCTCATATTTATCTCCTAACACTCAACCTTTTCCTTTTTCTCCCAAAATCACAACCCTAATCTCGCCTATCCGAAATCCATCTCCTCCTGTTTCTCCTCCAGTTCACATCCAAATGGCAGGTGCTAATCCTCCTAGGAACAAGATGGCTAAGATATTGGTTTCTAGATACACCCCTCTGGTTTTACCTCATCCTATGAATGCTCTCCCAACCACGGACTACCTTAAATACATGCCCCAATTCACTAGGGAAGGAGACGTGACTGTAGAAGAGAACCTTGCATCCTTTTATAGATTTGCAGAGATTCAGGTCATCGAAAATGAAGATGTGTGGATGAGAGTTTTTGTACAGAGCCTCGATGGTGATGCTAGGGACTAGTTCAAGGACTTGCCTCCTAGATCTATTGACGATATTGTTGATCTGGATGATTCATTCTTAAGAAACTAGGGGAATAAAAAAGATCTCCTTTATTATATTACATAATTCGGGGCACTTAAGAGAGAAGAGGGGGAATCTGTTTCAAACTTCTCGAAGAGATTTAATAAGATGTATAAAAAGATTCTCGTTGAAGTTAAACCTTCGGAAACCTCGACCAAGATGACTTATGCTAGTGCTTTTGATCCTGATTTTTGCCTCCTATTGAGAGAAAGAAGGGCTACCTCCTTGGTTCATATGCAAGATGCACCCCTTGAAGTAGAATCCAATATATTGGTAGCTGAAAAACTTAGGGGTAAAGCTGATAGAGACAGAGGAAAAGGTAGGTCTGAAACTTCGACTTCTAGTTCCTTTGCTGCACCCCCCTCAAACGGATGAAGTGACCAAGCTACTAAAATCAGTTTCCGCTGGAATGGAAAGGGTTGAATTAGAAGGAAAGCAGAACTATAGGAATTCCCAAAATACCAAGAATAGGGGTGGTTTCAAAATACCAACTAATGCCCCTCGGATCATCCAAAGAGATCATAGAAACAGGGACATAGATGACCAGAAAATCCAAACTCCTCTCCAAAATAACCTGGTTACTGGTGAAGATGAAGAGGAGGAAGATATTGAACCTGAGATCCATTTCCTTGGAGATACCTCTTCGTCCCCTCATTTGACTCAGTTTGCATATGAAGAGGCCCTCATGGGTAATCAACTGAATGAGATGAGCAAAGGAGAAAAGACCAGCAACGATCCAAATAGATATAACCTCAGATCCAAGAAGAAAGAAGCAAAGCCTGACATTCTTGAGCAGCCTACTAGAGCCGAGAAACCCGCTAAAGGTATGGCAGACAAAAACAAAGAGAGGGAAGCACACAGTCCCCCACCAGTGGTCAAAGGTCCTATCCTAGAGGTGAAGGATATTTTGAAGCCTCCCTCCTCTTTTAGCCTTGAGCATGAGATTCAAAATATTAGAATCCACGTACCTCTCTCAGAGTTAATCAAGCATGAAGACTTCAAAAGGTGCCTCTCCAAAATGTTGCATCCTGAACCTTCATATCATTCCACAGACTCAGTTAACCTCCAAGATGAAAGGCCAGTTGTCATATTAGGGCCTTTGGTGGAGGATAGAGATGACTCCTCCCCTCCCTTCTACACTTCATTAAACATCCATGATAAGGTGATGCATAACTGCTTAATGGATTCAGGGGAATCTCACAATATTATGCCTAAGATTGTCATGGAAGAGCTCGGGTTGGAGGTGACCAAAACCTACCACGACATGTATTCTTTCGACTCCAGGAAGGTGAAGTGCCTTGGGGTTATCAAAGACCTAGCCATTTCTCTGTTCCAGCTGTCGATGAAGAGGGTGGTCATGGATATCATAGTGGTTGATGTTCCCCCTAAGTTCGGGATGCTCCTATCTATATCTTGGATAAAGAGATTGGGAGGAACCCTACATATGGACCTTTCATATGCCACCATTCTTGTATTCGGGGGTGAAAAAAGGAGACTCTACAGGGAAGCGTAGCTCGCGTACATCATCAGTGATGAAGCAAACCCCACCAACCATCCTATTTTTTCTTTTGACACTGATTTGGGATCCAACATATTGCATCTGACTGATACTCCTGAACCTCCTCTTGAAATCAGAAAACAGTCCACTGCTTTTTGTGAAAACCCTCCTCCAACTACTTCTGTTTGGAAAATGTTTTTTGATGGAGCCTCTTCTAAGGAATGTATTGGTGCTGGAGTAGTCTTTATTTCACCGTGTCAAGAGACAATAACCTTGTCCTACAAGTTATAATTTGAAGCTACCAACAATGTGGCGGAGTATGAAGCTCTTGTTTTAGGTTTAAGGGTTGCAAAGGACACAGGGATAGAAGAGATATCAGTATTTGGAGATGCAGAGCTAATTGTTCATCAGATCAAAAATATTTATCAAGCTAATCATCCTAGGCTCAGAGGTTACAGAAACGAAGTGTGGGACCTAGTTCACAGTTTCTTCTTGGCTTTCAACATTTCATTTATTCCAAGAGAGGAGAATACCATGGCTAATTCTTTGGTTGTTTCGACAAGCCATTTCTAAGTCCCACTACCACCTAAATTCAAGTATGATGTAGAGGTGAAATATAGACCCTCTATACCTGACAATGTCACGCATTGGAAGGTGTTTGAGGATGATCTTGAGATCAAAAAATTCCTTGAGTTCGTTGATGAGTTCTCTGTATTACATATTGATCAAGATCATGATTTTGAAAGTAATCCTCATGCTGATGTATTTGTAAATAAAATTTCTAATCAACATATTGTTCAGTTGCCTACCAACCACATTCCAAAGGGACTAGTTCCTTTGGAAAGATTGTTTGATGGGAATGATGTGGTAGTAAAATTTAAAGGCTCAACTGATGATGTTGATATAGCTGAGTGCAATATTGGCACAAAGAAGGACCCAAAATTTGTCAAGTTGTCAAGCAACTTGTCAAGGGAACAAAGGGTTGAATATGCAGAACTGTTAAAAGAATTTGCTGATGTGTTTTCCTGGACATATGAAGATCTCAAAACATATGACACGAGTGTCATTGAACATAAGATACCATTGAAGGAAGAGGCCAAACCATTTAGGCAGAAATTGAGACAAATAAATCCTATGTTGCTGCTTGTTGGTACAGGGGCATACCTAGGGTTCAACGCTCAAGAAAGCACCAACAAAACCCTAACTACTAGCCCTTTTGGTAACACTTGCGAAGCAGATGAAGTCTCACCCAAGGTAGAGGCAAGGGTGGTTGCAGGAATCTAGTGTCTGTAACCTTAGCTGGGACACCGATATGTGATTACAACACCTTAACATAGAACTAAGCAATTATAATTCATTAATATCCAGCCTTAGTTTACAACGCAGATAAACCCTAATAACAGAGAAACACAGTATTCACACAAATATGAAACATTCAAGAACTAAGCACATCAACATAGATTAGATATAGCATTCGTTCACATTATTAAGACAAAGCATCAACAGATCTATCCAACATTCATATATATCAAATCACTAAGAAATCAAACACATCAACACATCGCACAAATCATAGCAACACAAGATATATGTGGTTCACCCCCAGCCTGGGGCTACATCCACCAACTCTTCTTCTCTTTTATTATCTTGGTTAATCAACTACATGCACAGAGCCACAAGATCCTACTCCTCATAGTATAGGAGATTTGCGCGCACCTCGCCAGATCCTCCTTCCCCTAGCTAGGTCACAACACAAAGCCTTTCTTATAACCACATGCACTTAGCTCTGCAAGTTCTCATGTACATAGTATGCACAAAGCTAACTCAATCACATAGATCCAACCACTTACATCACTTGCACTCAACACAATATAACACTTAGCAAGGTACCAAAAGATCTTCTCTCCTTTCTCACCTCGCCTAGACTTCTATTTATACATTACAAAAATGGCCTAAACATGGGTAAACCCATGGGTCGACATCCTCATACCCGTTACATAAGCCCAAAACCCAAAAATCCCTAAAAAGGGGCAGAGATCCCACGCTCTCTGCTTCGACTTGTGCTCTGCCTTATACAACCTGTCGAAGTCCCAAAAGTAGGTCAAACATGACCAAGGATCCTCAAAACTTGGTCAAGAGCCAACAAACCCCCAACACTCACCCGTGACTCATCCCGAGTCACTCTGAGCTGGGTAGCTCTGCTTCAAAAACCTCGAGCCTGGCTCGAGCTGCTTCGACCTGCTGCTGCGCCAAATCCTCCTACTCAAAGAACTCTTGGATAAATACTTTGTTGACAGGTCCCTCCAAGCATTGTTCAGTTGCAATGATGACTTGTTCTAGTTCTTCTCCTTGGACTTCAATCTCTATGAATAATTGGCAAGCCTCGTCCTGAATTGGTTGGAGCCTCTGAGTCACTTCCATGACTTTGCTCTGGATGGTGTGGACCTGTTGTTGAGCAGTGCGTTGTTCTTGGGATTGCTTCATCCTCTTGACTGCTGACGGGGGCATCAACAACACCTATATTGTTTCTACTTGTTTCTTTGCCTCCTGGAGCTATGACTCCAGTGCCTTCAATTCAGGATCCTTAGTGACTTGCTCATAAGTTTGGGCACTATGATCACTTAGTTGTTTACATTCCATGGTGAGGGCCTTGATTCTCTTAACTATGCTTCGAGCAATTGCTTCTCTTTGATCTCGTACATCCTGTGGAGTGTTGGGCACTGTTCGTAGCTCCAGATTTGCGATTCTCTACTGAAGATGTTGGATATCTTCTGCAAGTTGTGCTACTTGTTGTTCTACTGGTTCTTCTGCTTGTTGCTCTAAACCTGTCATAGAGCGAAGTGCTCTGCTGACTGCTTCTTTGAATCCGAGATGCTATGCGAGCAACTACTCTTTCTCTTGCTGGATTTGTGCTTTCTCGTCTTCAAACTTGGTCTAGAGAGAAACCTTCTCCTGCTGCGCAACTTGGCGTTGCTCTATGACTACTTTTTGCACTTTCTCTAGGGCCTCTGCGGCCTGTTCTGTTTCTTCATGTACACGACGAAGGTGAGCTTCAGTTTCGTCAGCTAGTGTGCGGAGTTGGGTAGGCTTATCTCCCAACTCTAGTGCTTCTGATGGCGGGGACATAGTGGATACTGTGCGGCTGGATTGAAGGGCCTGTTGTACCCCTCTGAGTTCAACCTCGATTCTGTTGTACATCTCCTCCTGCTTGGCTTCATGTTTCTGCAAGACGTCTTGCGAGGCATTTGCTACAGCTGCGATGATGAAGTCGAAGTCATCAACCGTGAGCATGGTTCACATCGTGGTTTTTCTAGCTCTGGATTTCTTCCTTGAGGTGGGTTTCGTGCGGGAAACCTTTATTTTCTTCAAGGGATCAACCTCATCAACATGATCCCTAGGCGGTGTTACTTCGCCTTTCTTCTATTGATCTTCTTTGTCAGTGGTCTCTTCTCTATATTCTTCATCATCACCTCCTTGTCCTGGTGATTTAGAAGTGGTTTCTTCTGATGCGTTGCTCAGGTTTTGTACCTCTTTGGTCTTCTTCCTTATGTTGGTTCCAGGTGTGTCATTTTCTTTGTGAGTGGCCTCCAAGCTACCAATTAGTTCAGGATCAGACATTTCTACAGGGTCAGTAGGGATAAGGAGGTTTACTGACCAATCCTTGGTTATCTCCTCAATGCCTTCCTATGTGAGCTTATAGTATGATTGAAGCTCTTCTTTATGCTCGTCTGCTCGCGCGATGGTGTAAATGAAGTGTCGATCTACGTGGAACTTCATGAGAGGTCTGAACTGGTACAGGGTGTTTGGCATCATGTGAGGGACAACTTCGATGGCCCTCTTCAACTGCACATAGTATGTATGGAATACTACATTCGATTTCCACTGTTTTCCCATATCACTTGAGTACCAGAGCATTGTGAACTTGGCAGCGAGTGGTTCGAATGACTCAATGTCCGGGAAGGTCACACCTTCCAGCATCTCCCAAGTAGTAAACGCTATGAGGATCAGGAGCCAGCTAAAGTGGAATTCGTAGCCCTGATCTTGAGCTTTGCGGCAATCCAATTCTAACTGGTTGACTAGGCACTTCGCCCAGTTCATCTGGACTCTTTCGACACATTTCCCGGCGAGGTCAACAACGAATCCTGTGACTTGTGTAGGTATGTTCTTTCTCACGAGATTTCCTGCGATTAGCTGGCAGGCCAAGCGCATTGCACCATTCTGTATGGAAGCTACCTTGTAGCCTCGTGTTCCCTTTTCTACATCACCATATGTGTCTTTGATCCCCAATTCCAGTGCATGATCTATAGCCTTCCCTAGGTAGAAGTCTTGTGGATCGGGTCCTTGCATGCTCAACCCAGTGATCCTATGGATCAATGACGAATCAACTGTGATACGCCTATCTAGCCATAGATATCTACCATGGTAACATTATAACAGGAGCTTAACACATGTGTTAACCTATCGATGCCTTCCAAAGTGCAGAATCTTCATCACATTCAAGAGGGTGGACTGCGTGAGGTTCATAATCCATGGCTAAGGAATTATTTTCAAGTTATTCCCCTTCGTCCTGGTCAAATACTTGTAAGGAGCGAGCATGTTGTAATTCTTATAGTCCCCTAGGTTGAAGTTGTTGAACTTCAACGTCGCGATCTTATCCTGTTGTGTTCTAACTGCATGTATCTCCTTCGGGAGGTACGCAGTTACCATGGTGTAATCAAAGTCTCTCGGGACACTGTCATGACTCACCGCGCCAGCCAGAGGCAGGATGTAGTCAGGATTAACTTCGTGTTCTCCAAGTCATCTCGATGCTTGGTTCTTTTCTCTACTGCAGGTCGAGATGGTCCGAATCCGCGAGCATTCAATGGGGAGGCTTGCACTCCTCGCGTCGATGAAGCTTAAACTCCTGTGGACATCACTCTTTCTGCCATTAGATCAATTAAAACTTCCTCGACTAACTTATCCACAATGTTGAGTTCGTCCGACATGCACGCTCTCAATCGGATACTCGAGTTGATGAATGAATGCTCAAAGCAATAGATTAGGTGTCAATCTCAGAAACACAACACAGTAGCAATGGGTTGGCTTAGATACGATTCGCAAAAGTGTTCTCGGTGCAACAGTCGACAGAATAAGTATACACGATGTAACAAATCTCTCCAACGGACAAGGGGCCTTCATCAATGTGGTTATGTCCATTGTGGCGCGGTCCCAACGGTATGATGGCGAGCTTTTGGGCCATAACTGTTGTTCTAACCGTTCGGGGCATCGGGCTAACGGTTATAATGCTTTCAATGGCTATATAGCTTCATCATGGTGAAGTGCCATGTTGCGTTGTTCTGATATCCCGACGAAGTTCCAGTTTTGCAAAACTTTCTTCTACGAAGTCCCTTCTGGAACCTTTTGCAACTTTTCTATCTTTGTTCTATTCTTACTGAGCTTTCTTGCCTTCTTCCATGTAATCTTTATCTCGATATTCCTCTTTCCATTCTAATCCTTATCTCCTTTTAGCACAGTAACTTCACGCTGTTGATGGTCTTTTGTAGGGTTCAAGGCCAATACTTCTTCTCTGTCTGGGGTAGGTGCTCTACTCTTCGGTGAGCCTTCTTGTGTTCTTTCCACTTCGACATCTAAGTTTTTGGTTCTGAACATCTTCGATCTATTCTACTGTTCTTCAATCAAGTGCGCTATCCTCATAGTCATGAAATCTTTTAATTCTTGCTTCTTTTGTTCCAAGACTTCCTCTTCTTTTCTTTTGGCTTGATCTTTCTCAATCCAAGTTTTTCCTAGTAATATAGCAAATGGGGCATTGTTCTCAATAAATTTAACAACCTCAAAATCTTCTTCTGTTAGAGTTCCATGAGCATTCATAGATATCTAGGTGAGTCTTCCACATCGGGTTATCAAATTTCCTCTAAATAATCCTATTCCTCCTAATGAAGGAATCATAACAGGCTTTCCTAAAATTTCCCAAGTCCTTTCCGTCATGATATTCACCTGTGTTTTTTCATCCAGAACACAGTCAATGTCGAAGTCTCATATTCTTGTCTCTATGCACTCTTTTTCTTTGAAGCTCTTTGATAAGTTGGTATTTTTGTCATCATTCAGGGTTTCCTTCATTTGTAGTAACATAATTTCTGATTCTTTCTGGGGTTCTGCCATATTCTTCATTTCTTGGTCTTTCTCAGGGTTTTCTTGTCTCATATTCATTCTTTCAACCTTAGCAATCATTCTAGGGCAATCCAAAACTTTATGGTTCATAGCTTTACAAAAAAGACAACCAGGTCTTATACCAGGGCATTCCTTGGCAAGATGTCCCGATATTCTACAACTATAACAAAGAGTTAATCTTCTTTTTATTTGAAATGATCCCCAACCTTTTTTGTACTGCGCACTAGGATCATAGTAGCTAACCTGCAAAAAATTGTTTCTAGGGTCCTGCTTCCATTTGTTAGTCCAAACATTCTTTCTATGCATATGAATAACATATCTTTCATTATTTATATCAGATCTACTCATATCAAACCTTCGTTCATCTAACTGTGCTCTATTTTTCAAGCTAGGACAAAATTTATCAAACATACCTAGATCCATACTTTTGAAACAAAATTTTCCACTTATCTTACCTTTTTCAATCAAAATTTTTTACTGTTCTTACCTTTAACAAAGCACAAAGCATTCAGATCTTACCTCTTTTCTTCTTAGCACAGAACTTTATACGTCAAGTAGAATATTGTGCACTAGGGCAACAGATCTATGCACAGAGCTTTTTTTTCTTTAGTTCCCAACAATCACAGTTTTAGGTCTCGATAGCAAAACCATTTGTTGGCATAGGGGAAGACCCAGGGTTCAATGCTCAAGAGCGCACCAAAAAAACCCTAACTACCGGCCCTTTCGGCAACACCTGTGAAGCAGATGAAGTCTCATCCGAGGTAGAGACAGGGGTGGTTGCAGGACTCCAGTGTCTGCAACCTTAGCTGGGACACCGATCTGTGATTACAATGCCTTAATAGAGAACTTAACAGTTATAGTTCATTAATATCCAACCTTAGTTTACAGTGCAGATAAACCCTAATAACATAGCAGCACAGTATTCACACAGATCTGAAGCATTCAACCACCAAGCACATCAACATAGATCAAATATAGAATTCATTCACATTATTAAGCACAAAGCATCAACAGATCTATCCAACATTCAGCTATATCAAAGCACTAAGCAAGTAAACACATCAACACATCGCACAAAGCATAGCAACATAGGATATACGTGGTTCACCCCCAGCTTGGGGCTACGTCCACCAACTCTTCTTCTATTTTATTATCGTGGTTAATCAACTACATGCACAGAGCCACAAGATCCTAGTCCGCATAGGACATGAGATCTGCGCGCACCTCGTAGTTGTTTTATTGCAGAAAAATACTGAAGGGTCAGAGAAGCCCATTTCCTTTTTCAATAGGGAATTGAGAGATGCTAAAATAAAATATGACATCATGGACAAATAGACCTATGCTTTGGTTAAAGATCTCAAGGCCTTTAGAGTTTATGTGTTGCATTCAAAATTCATTGCATATGTCCCTTCAACTTCCGTGAAGGAGATCCTCATTCATCTTGACATAGACGGAAGAAGGAGCAAGTGGATTGCCAAAATCCTTGAATTTGATCTTGAAATAAAGCCTACCAAATTGGTTAAAGGTCAAGGTTTAGCTAGGTTTCTAGTTGAATCTAATTATAAAGTCTTGGGGGTCAATTTCATGAACAGTTGTTCAGAGAATCAACAAGTTGAGTTCTCTGATGAAGATCCTAAAGTCACACCCTCGTTGGCAAGATGCACTTGGTACAAAGACATTATATTTTTCCTACAGAAGTTACAGCCTCTTGATGGCATGGGAAAGAGAAAGGTAAGAGCTTTGAAGCTCAAATCAATTAAATATTGTCTGATTGATCAAGTTTTATATTGGAAAGACCCTTTAGGAGTGCTTTTGAGATGTCTAGACCCACAAGAAGCCCAAAAGATTATGTATGATTTTCATGACAGTTTATGTGGGGGGCATCACTTTTGGAGAACCACAACCTACAAGATTCTCAGGGTTGGCTATTTTTGGCCTAGTCTCTTCACCGATGTCTATGTAAAGATTAGGTCTTGTGTCAAGTGTCAGAAATTCTCTGGAAAGAAACAACTCAAGTCTTTGCCATTAAAGCCTGTGGTAATTTCAGGACCCTTTCAGCAGTGGGGCCTAGATTTTATTGGGGAAATTCATCCTGCTTCAAGTGGTCAACATAGGTGGATCTTGACTGCCACAGACTACTTTACTAAGTGAATAGATACCATCCCCACAATAAATTCTTCCCACAAGATAATCATTGGTTTTCTTGAAGATATTATGGCAAGATTTGGTTATCCAAATAGAATTGTCACTGATAATGATGCAGCTTTCAAGGTTGAACCATTGATTAAATTTTGTGAACAGTTTGGAATCACATTAATTTACTCTACTCCTTACTATCCCCAAGAGAATGGACTGGCATAGTCCTCTAACAAGAGCCTTATTAAGATCATCAAAACACTATTAGAGGACAACAAGAAGGCATGGGATTCGAAACTTAACTTTGCTTTGTGGGCTGACAGAGTGACAACAAAGAGATCTCTTGGTATCTCTCCTTTCCATCTTGTATATGGAGTTGAAGTCATTTTTCCTTCTCAGCTTGCCTTACCCGTGGCGAAATTATTCCAATACTTCCAGGGAGAACCAAATAATATGATTAGGAGAATACAACAACAGGCATAAGTGCAACAGACTAGAGAGCAACTACTGGACAAAGCATATAACCATCAACAGAAGATCAAGCAGGCCTTTGATAAGAAGGTGACCAAAGAGGATTTTCAGCTGGGAGATCTAGTACTCAAGTGGGATGCACTTAAACAAGACAAAGACAAGCATGGTAAATTTGAGGCCTTGTGGATTGGCCCCTTCAAAATTTCTGACGTTTTTTCAAATAACACTTACAAGCTGCAGGATTTGAAGGATTCTGAAGTTTTTGGTAGCCCTGTAAATGGGCATTTTCTGAACTTTTTTTTTACTTGAGCCATGAGTGGCTTCCCATGTCATTGTGAATATCATTTTTCTTTTGCTTTCAGTTTTTATAAGTGACTCCATAACCCAACAACTAAGGCAATGGAACTACTGGTTCTTGGCATCTCACATGGAGCATGCCATCCCTTGTGGAGCCAAATGTTATCACATGAACTTGTCAGAGTCCTATGGGTTTGTGGTCTCTACCTAAGTCTGTAATTTTGTCCTGTCTCTATCATTTTCGCAGACCAAGTCTTAATTTTCCCCTTTAGTTGGAAAAGTCATTTTTTGTTTGCCCCTTTGTGTTTGAGCACTCATCTCCTTGGCCTCTATCACTGATCCTTTTGTCTTCCCAAACCCACAGCCAATTGTCCAAATCCTTGATCGTGCAAGCCGCAGTCATGAACACAAAACGCAGCTTTCTCAAACAGTTTTTTTCGGGATTGAAGCATAACCAGAAGGCAATTTTAATCTTTCAGCGTCGAATTTTTCCGAAGCTGTCGAAGCGGCCAAAGGCTCGAAGGCCGATCCACGAACCAAATCTCGATCGTTGTTTTGAAAGGGAAGACTTGAACCATTGATTTGGAGGGGGAAGATTTGAGCCGTTGATCATGAAAGCCTCATCCAAGATCGTGATATCAACGACCACAGTCCATTGCGGGAATGCAACATGCTTGGGCGATAATTTTCTTGAGTAGTCCCGCAATTGAAACCATGGTAAGTCATGAGTGATACATGGCAAAGGGAGATGGATTGCGGGCCCAAAAGCGGTCTAAATCCAAACCACCTTTGAGCGGCCCCGCAATCACGCGCTCATATAACATCCTATCCAAGAGTAGCACATGGGCGTCGCTCACTCGTTGGGTCATGCGAGTTTTCGTCAAGCAACTCACTCCACATCACCCCTGTGCATACGCTATCAGCCTGCCACTTGTAGCACTCGCATTGGTCAGGGAAGAAGATCTACAGAACCTGGAGGCACCGTGATTGACTCGCATAAATCATTGGCACAGTCTGAGAATAGTTATGGGTGTCAGGCCCAGTCCTAATCCCAATGAAGACAGTTATTGAAGATTATGGGCAACAGTTGAGACCTCGCCTCATCCCATAAATGGAAAACGTTGCAGAGAGCAGCCATGAAGGCACATTGACGATCCAAAGCTTCCTTATGGACAATGTTTTATGTAAAGCACATAACTATGCCTAGCTCGCATCTAACATCATGAAGTCTGCACAACCTGACAGAGTGGGCGTTGACTGAAGGCTTTGAAGGTAGTGATATGATCACATTTTTGGTGGTTGCAACATTTTAGTATATATATGCAGTTTTGATATTTTGTTAAGGTTGAATGGTTGAGTTAGGCTTCCTGCTATTGTAATATTTTTATGAACAACACTGGTTCTCTAGTTATGTATTTGTTTTTGAGACATCTTGGTTAATCTAAGTCAGCTTTCTTGCTCCATCTTATTTGCCTCTAATACTGAGAGAGTTCATGAATGACTGATTCACATGAATTGTTGTAATTGTATTATGATGAACGTTTTGATTATAGTGTTGTTATAATTTCTTTCAGTTTCATTGAAATTTGAATCCAAGAGGATCTTGTGTTTGAGTTTTTCCTCCTTAGGCTGCTTGAAGACCTGATGTCCATAGTAGACCTCTACACTCTCCTCTCCAAAGTCTTCCCTCTATTCACCCTTACTCCAACTTACTGATTGAAATTGATTCCAAGCCTCAAATTCTTTGCATGCTAGTCCAGGTTTCTGAGTTAGAATGTTATTATCATTGAGTCTACGCCCATTTGACCTCTTTAAAACCAACCTGTGACATATAAACTAATGGGTACTGGGCTCACCTTCAACATAATCTGAAGGTGACTTCTAGTGCTAACAGATCCATCTAATTTTTATTTTGGTGACATCCCATAGATCTTCTTTTGATCTTTCAAGGATATTAATAAAAAAATTCACTTCATTCTTGTATTCAACTAACATAATTTAAAGCATATAAAAAAACATCCATGCACCAAAAAAACATCCATGCTTATTTTTTCTTTAATAACATTCATGTCTTTCAATTCAGTGTGTTTTACATTACTATTAGTGGATAAAACTTTATTTAAATCAATTTCTTAAAATCTTAAAAGGTTTCTTTATTTTTAGTATATAAATCCATTATTATATGTGAATGAAAGGAAATTATACTCTTAACTAAACTCCATTTTTAATGGTTCAAAAATATCAATTAAAACCAATTTTAAATTCTTTTACCATTTTATAAGTTTTATTAAATGCTTTTTAAAATTGTTTCACAACTAAACAAACTTTACATACTTCAATAGTACTTTTCACTCATGGCAAATCTATCAATTTGTCATGGTTAATTAATATTTGTAGATAGTAAATGACCAAACATATAGTTGTATTTCAACCTTTCATGCCAAAGTTATCTATGCAACCATCTTTACACTAAATTTATATATTTGGTTTTTAAATTCAATAGCAATGCTTTTATTTTTATTGCATTGCTTAATATCACTAAAATTGACTTCAATTTTTTTATCACAAATCTCACAGTGTGATAGATGAAATTGTGTTGTATATCAATACATCTTTCATTATTGTGAGTGTGATGACTAAAATTTTTCCCTTTAAAACCAAAATTTAAAAAAATTGTTCACTTTAATCCAAAAGTTATAAAAATTTGGAAAAAAATATTACAATATCTAGTTCAAAAATATTACAATATCTATAAATATATAACATTGTTAATGAAAAAAATTATTAAACAAAAGAAAGTTAGATATAGAACAGTGGTAATGGAAAAAATTATTAAACAAAAAAAATTGTATCAAATTAAATGCTTATAAATAAATCATATCTCATGAACTGCTTAATGTGTATTAAAATAGAACGTACTCTTAAGGCGTTTGTGTTGTTATGTAGGTCAGGATTTCAAATCTTAATTTATCCAGAGACATGCTTGCGGGTTGTACAATTTTAGCTAAAAATTATAAGGTAGTCAACAGAAATCAACCCCGTATCAAGCAAATACAATATGCAAACCTAAAAACAAATAACAGAAAAAGAGATCACGTTAGATCATGTTTTTAAATGTAAATATGTCATCTCCCAATGAAGTAACTGCACACAGCTGCGAAGAAGGAGAGGAAGAGAGCAACGAAGAGGGTAGGATCGATCTGACTGCCCCAACACGCCTACCAATGGATTTTCTCATGTGTTGGATACTGTTATGCTCCATCTCTTCGAACGTATTACAGATTGAATGTTGCAAGATATCTGGGGATTGAGGAACAAGATCCAGGGATAAATATAGATCACAGATATTTCATACCAATGTCGTTGTTCTGGCCCCTTTTGCATTTCTATGTTGGCCTCACCTCCGCTATTCGATCTCCCACTGAGTGCGTTGCTCTCCACTGAAGGAAGGCTGCACCATAATCGCCCCTTTGATTTTGGGAGGATTCTAGTATCTTCCCTTCACAATCACATGATGCACTATATTTCCGGCCGAGCTATCGCCGACTATAAACATTTTGGATAAGTCGACGTGGGACTGAAGCCACGGATCCCCATCTTTCCAATTGTCATTGTCTATGTTCGTCGCTTCAATGCGGAGCCACGAGTGGGCAGTGAGGGAGTCGTCGTAGGCAGCGGGGAGACTGTGTTTGGGAGCAAACCCGTAATGGACAGAAACAACAATTTCCCCTGTCGCAGTGGCCATTCAAAGCGTGTGACTACAACAGGGACGGAGCTGTTTTAAACAAGGACAAAGCTGTTTGTAGGAGGGAAACGAAGCAGGTTCAATTTTTTTAATTTGAATTTGAAATAAAGCGACATCCGAAACCATTGTCCCGTCACACGACTGCCAATTCATCTACAATACGTCCATCCACAGTCTGCAATATGGTCCAAATGATGTGGCTACGACGGAAGCGAGGTGCACCGTGCAGCAGTCCCGCCATGTGAGAAGGGAGTAAGTTAACTTGGGAGCAATCTTTCTTCAAGAGTTTTGTTTTTCAGGCAAAACATGTGCTTGAATCCTGTCAAATTTTCAGGGGTAAGTTGAGTTTTGCATGGATCAATGTTTCATGCATTTCATAACTTTACCCCAGAGTTATGTCCCATTTTAAACCAACTCAGATGCTCAAAAAATTGATTAGAATTCTGAATTGACAAAAAATTTAAAAGTGGACGGCCGGAAAACTTGCCGGAAAAGTAATTAGGGAGGGAAGACTGCTCCTGAGTTAGCTCACTCCTATGAGAAGTGTGCCATAAAAACTTGGGCCATCTACCCGAAGCTATGCCCATCTAACCTGCACCATTGGGCATGGAGTACTCCAACTACTACAACTGACACATAAAATCATTGACTTAGTGCATAGTGGATAATGCTGGTAGTCTCTTTTTAGATGAGTCAAAATTTCACAAGTTTTCATTGTTTTTTTTTAACATTATTAAACTTTATTAAGATTAAATAAAATTTTAATACAAAATTAAATGATTAATTTTGTTTAATCCACAATATCCCAAAAATTTTCAACAAGCTAAATCCATTTATAAATTCAAAAATACAATTTAAAAAACATAAAACTTTTAGCCAACAAATTTATTACAGTTAAACAAATTAATTACAATTAAACAGCATCATTCCAAATGTCAAATGCCCCACCATTACACTAAATACAGCCGCCCCACCACTACACTAAATAGAGCCTGCGGGGTGCTTAGACCTCGCCTCCTCTCACAGTCTCTCACATCAATATTTCTGACTATTTATGCCCACTATCCCAAAAGGTGGTGTCCCTACTATAACTTATGTCCACCGTGAGTGAGATGCTCCTACATCAAACTCTAAAAATAAGCAGTTGTAATCTGCCCGTTATAGTAGAGTTTCACTCAAAGTAGAATTCATTGAGAGCCATATCATTGGACTCTAAGCTTCGATATGCTATGTTAACTTTCTGTGTCCACGGATAACTCTAGAGTCCTCACAATATCCACAATTGATGGGGATCAAATCTCAAGACGTCTTTTCTATATACATCCAATCTACTCTTCTTTATGGGGTATATTCCCTGTGCCCAACAGCGCATGTCATGTCTTCAGCAAGGACAAGGATAAGGCTGCCCGTGGTTCGATGTGACCCACTTCTGAAAATTTGAAATTGACAGGAAGGAAAGAAAAAATTAGAAGTCCATGGCAACATGTGTGCTCACTGAGCCCATTTCTGTGCAACTATAATTGGAAGCACACGTTGAGGAAGATATAAAGGCACTGGCAGCTACGACGATGACATAAAGGCGCAATTGTATGTTTTTGACAGGTTGCTCCTGCATATCCTCCAGTTCATACTGTTCCTATATTATGTACTAGCTGATAAATACTGAGAAGGGCGAAATTCCAGAGTTTTTCCATCTGAAGTTGTAGTAAATTTGGAGGAAAATGTGGGTAATTGAAAGCATGACGATCGAAAGAAAAATATTCCATGTAGAGAAAT
>JZKD02S1658301.1:24885-44054 GCA_000966675.3 Picea glauca
AAATTCTTAGTGGTAAATACTTTCAGCCACCATTTCCTCTCAGCACACTTTGTGACCTCCAACCTATTGGGTGAACTTCAGGTGGAAAACAAGCTCTATATACTATGGAAAAAATGCATTCAATAAAGCCTTTCTCTTCCAAGGTCTCTCAATTCAATCGAGTTACTGATAAGCAGCATGGGCTTTGTCAATTATAAAGCCATCATTATTTTTGGCTTCTTTTTAGTTACTCGTATCCTCCCACTCACATAATATTATTGTTCTTTGGTTCTGTTAAATTCATCCTTATGGTGGCCATTTGATCAATATTAAAAAGATAATCAATTCAATCCAAGTACGATGGGAACAATTGTTTTCAGATTGAATCCATGGCAATGCCGTTGGTATGGTTCTTGTTGCTCATTTGGGTAGGCAGACTCGGTTGAACTACAAAACAAAATATAAGATAATCTGCATTTGTAAACTCTTCCAAGTATTTTTATGTATGGAATTTTATGTGATACTCTTGATTTCAAACCATTTTAGTATGACAAATGCTGACATAATATGATCTATTTAGAAATCCTTCCAAATAATATTATTGATTGTTTTTGACTAATTGGAAGGTCTAGTCTCTCTTGAATTGTGCAGATGATAGTTGATAAAATCTTGCAAGTTGATTGAGAAGCTAATAGACTGAAGACAGCTAATGAAAATATTGGACTGTATCCCCAAGTTGTGCAAAATGGCAGCCTGTGCAGGATTTTTGAGCATTACAACAATTGGGCTTGCAATGGAGTCCAATCGAATCTTATCAATGTGTAAGGCTAATTAATAGTTTTGTAAGTCATTTGTAGCTTTGTAGATTTGTAGGAGCATTACAAGCATACTGAGTTTGTAAACAATTACAAATTCCATTAGCTCTAAAAGTTCATTATGTATGATTAAGTTCCTAACTTGCATTACGACGGTAGTGAATTCGTTCATAGCCAAGGGATTGATCATCCCTGGGAATTTGGTTTAGTATCTCGTCATTTGAGCCTCTTTCAGTTATTGGATTGTCCAACATGAAATCTAGTATCTCGTTATTTGAGCCTCTTTCAGTTATTGGATTGTCCAACATGAAATCTAGTATCTCGTCATTTGAGCCTCTTTCAGTTATTGGATTGTCCAACATGAAATCGCAACCCATGAATGAAGAATAACTAGCCCTCCCTAAGATTGTTGGACCACCTTGAGGACAGCTTGTTGAGGTTGGCTTCACAGAGCTGGACCACCTTGCAGATCTTTATATTATCTTGCACTGGATGCTCCATCCATTACATTTGTTCCTTCTGTTGGAACTTAGGTCAGCTGCCAGGCATCAGGATTTTTGAGCCTATGTGGCTTCAAGGCCATGGGCATACATATCAGACATGCTTCAGTACTGAAGTGATACTGTTTCCTAGTTTTTGTTGTTGGTTAAACAGGTTTCAGATGTTTCGTGGGCTTGCTTTATTATTTTGTATCTGCTTTCAAGTCCTCTGCTATAATGCCTTATGTTGAAACTATGTGGAATCTGTCCACTATTATCTTGCTCTGTTACAGTTCTTAAGTAGCCTTTAACCACCATTTTGTATTAGCTTTTTTTGATTAATGATACTCAACTTCAAAGGACTAAACTCTCCTATGAGATAGCTGACTCAATTACGCACAACTCATGAGGCAAGGTCCTAATTTGGTTCAACCATTTTGGTCATTCAAGAGATGAGTAATATCTTTGTCAAGAAAGCAACTCATACAAATGGACTTTCTTGCCTCTATAACCAAAGCTTGTGTTTTACCACTTTCATGTATAGAGATGTCACACACCTGACCCTTAAGTACCTTTTTGAGGGATGGGTTATAAATTTTTCGTTTTTCTCAATCATCTCAAATCCCTATAACTAGGATTACATCGCCTTCGATTCGACGAGGGTTTTCCAACGACTATAAATTTGTCTAGATCTGAGTTTTGGATCGGAAGTTATGGTCCTTCAAAGTTCTTTAGGCCTTCATCGACTAGAGTCTCTCACTGCCATGTGGCATCCACGTGGCTCCCTGTCACCCGGCACGTCACATCATCATAGCATACAAAGATTCGCCCAACCAGAGTGATGCAGGAGCATCCCTCCACCTCAGCAACACGCCAGCATTCCAGCACATCAATGCGCATTTCAGAAAGGGAGAGGCACTAACCCTCCCATTTTTAAATTCGAAATCTGATCCTATAGGGATTTGTGTTGTAACGCTGTAAGAACCAAGCCATACCTTTGTACAAGTAGTGGATAGGGTCGCCTTAAATGGTTGATTGTAAACAGGTCTAGATCTGAGTCAGGTCTGGATCTTCATTTATGGGAAGAAGCCATAGGAGTATGGGGTCTTAACTGAGACAGTGATGGCACTAAGGCGATGAGGAGGATAAGCTCATAGAGCCCTCTTTTGTAAAAAAAAGGAGAGAGAGATCTTTGTATCAAGGTCTTAGAAGAAGCAGAACTCGAGAGAGAGTTAGAATAGGAGGTAGAATAGTTCTTAGAGAGAGCTTGAGAGAACCGAGACTATGTCGCAATCCAGTCTTTGTAAACATCTGTATAGACACATAGCGATAATAGAAAAGTAGTTTTTCCTGCACATTGTGTGTTTATGTATTTGTGTTCATTGTTATGCTTGTATATGTCGTTCATGTTTTGAATGTGTGAACTGGTGAAGTTTTGAATAAGTTTCAATTGTTTCTCTTATGTGAGTTTTGAGTGCAAGGAGTGCACATTGTCCGCAAGGAGTGCGTTGACAGAGGTGAGTTAACCTTAGAGAATCTCAGGAGAGATATCGTTGAACCTTCATCAACAGAAGTGCAAGGAGTGTAGAGGAAGAACTCTGTGTTGAGTTCAGAGAGAGACATAGTTATAGAACACTCTGTACGAAAGAGCTCTGCAAGGTGTGCATGAGCAGGAGGTTGCTAGGTGGGCACGAAGTTTTCCTTTGAAAGGAAACAGAAGGGCTGAGACCCTTAGGAGACTGAGTAAATTGAAAAGCTCAGAAGAGATAACCTGTTCAAGAGCAAAGACGAGATCCAAGAGATCGGACTCGCAGGAGGAGCGAAGGTCGAGGCATTTGAACATCTACAAGACTCTTCCAAGTTGAAAGAAGTCAAAATCTCAGGAGGAGGAGCGACAACAGCCGTCAGATCGATTGTGGGGAGAGGCCTAGACCGTTAAATCAACATCCAGGGAAATAGAGGAGAGCATTGAGGAGGAACAGATCCTAACCATCGGATCTGAGCGCAAAGGGCCAACAGTCGTCCGATCTAAGGTAAAGTGCACGAGTTTTAACCTTTGTGTGCACAAGAGGATTGATTTTCCAAAGTCCCGAAGTCCCGAAGTAATTAGGGACTGTCCATCATCAAGGAGTTGACAGGTGGCGTAAGATCCAAAACTCTGGAGCAAGAGAACTTCGAAGGTTTTGCGGTCAAGGAGAAGGCTAAATCGCCGAAGGGCCGAAGTAGATCCTGTCTGTTGGTCGGCAGGAGATACGTGTCAACAGAACAGAGATTTCAGGGAAAATCACTTCGGAGGTTTCCAAGTGAGGAGTGAGACAAAATCTCGAAGCCCCAAAAGCCGAAGAGAATTTGGACCGTCAGATCCAAAGGGACACGTGGCGGAAGACCATGTGTTTCGGGTGAAATAACTCTGGGGACAACGAGTGTGTAGGAGGTTGAAATCGTCAAAGCCCGAAGAGCCGAAGAGCCGAAGGGAATCTGGACCGTCAGATCCAGAAGGAGACACGTGTCAAGAAATCGTGGACTCCGAGTGAAAGTACTCCGGGAGAACGCGAAGGAGGAGAGTTTGAAATCGCCGAAGCTCGAACAACCGAAGCGTGGAGTCCCGAAGTCCATCAGGATCGTCCATCAAGGTGGGATGTGTGGCGAGAGATTATCCATTTTAGAGAAATCACTCTGGAGGAAAGAGGAGGTGTTGAACGAGAATTCCCAAAGGCCAGAGAGCCAGAATTCATCTGAGTCGTTTGTTTGCTAGGGCAGGTGTCAGCAGATCTTCCATTTCAGAAGATAGCCATCAGGAGGAAGCGAAGGTTGAGAACTGAAACTCCCGAAGGCCGATCTCACGAAGAAGATCGTAGACGTAGATTGCAGGGAGACAGGTGGCAGCAGATCTGAGAGTTCGAGGGTTCGGAATTCAAAAGATCTTGGAGGAAGCAGGATTGAGAGTTGAAACTCCCAAAGGTCGAAAGGAGAAATCAATCACAATCGTTGATTGATATGGATATGTGTCGATAGATTGTGGAGATTAGGGAGAACGTGCTCCAGGGAGAAGGAAGGAAAAGGCGTCAGCTATTGGCTATTGATCACGAAGCAACGTCGAAGGCAAGAGATCGACGGTCAAGATGGATTGTGGGGCCAGAACATGCTCGGGTTTTAATTTTCTTAGAGCAGTCTGCAATTAGCGGGTTGGCCTAAAACCACCCTTGGGCACGCCCGCAATCGCATACTTACGTGAGGTCATAGCCCAGGACCATAGGAAGGAAGGGGCTAGCGCCTGAAACTTGGTATTTCAGAAGCGCGCAGGAAGATGTCGTGGGTCTGACAGAACCTGCACACAGAAGGAAAGGGGGCTTGTGTAAAGATGACTTGGGTTCAAACTCAAGCCCGAAGAATCGATCCGACTCAACAATTAGAAAGATCTTAGACTGAGAGGTCGCAGAACCCCATGAGGGGAGGGGGGGCTGCATCAAAGAGGTTGACGTTTGTCTCGCTCTTATAAGCCTATTAAATTAATTAATCATTATCGTGATAAAATCCCACTCTTTACTAATCATTTAAGTAATCCCCATTAGGGATATTTAATCTTCATTAATTCTTTAACCCCATAATTACATTTTTATTTGGCCTAAATTACTAGCTCGGTAAAACCAAGGATTACTTCCCTTTCACCTTGGAAATCCCACAATTCGGGGTGGATTAATGTTAATTATTATATTAGTACCCCGTCACATTAACTCAAAACCCAAACATGCCACTAAATAGTTTTAATTAATTACATTATATTATAATCATAATGAATTACATTATAATATAATTAATTATCATCGATTACACTTAGGGTTATTAAAATCAATTAATGTACTAAATTACCAGACTTTGGCGTAATTACTCTCCACACTCTTATGAACATACCTAGAAACCCTCAAATGTCGAAGCTCCGAAGAGGGTTCCACGTATATTATATTATGATGCAAATGTAATTAATTATATTACCTTATAATATAATAAATTTCATTAAATTTTTATTATAATCGATTTCATATTCTTAATCTCACTAAACATAATATAATATAATTAGTTACATTTAATATTTATTATAACATTGGAACACGGAAAAGTAGGTTCAGCCCTTTGGCCATTTTAGCTAATGTACTCTATCACCTCAAACATCTCGGAGTCTCGAAGTCTCGAAGAGGTCCACACTTATACGTGTTACGCATTAAATATTAATTTTAAAAAGGGAAAATGATTGGCCTTATCCATGTACAAATATTATAATAAATTTATTATTATTATAATATATTTATTGTAAAACACCTGAGTGAGAATTGCACTCAGGTTTAATAAATCCTCAATATTGTATTTTAATATTGGAATGAGGGAGAAACTTTGGGTCAACTACTTCGACTCTTCAACACACTCTCCATTCCTCAAACATCCTGGAGTCCTAAAGTCTCGAAGTGGTTCCACTCACGTTGGTTATAAAATGTATATAATATAATTATCTGGGAAAAAAGTCGACCTCGTCCACATAAGGATTTTATAATATTATGATATATTATAATACATGAGCCCCATTAAAGTTTGTACTTGAGAATTATAATTTTTTCCATTAAGTTTTTTCCTAAGGAGACTTCGAGCCGAGAGCCTTCGGGAGTTATACGCAATCACTTCAACATCCCGAAGCCCCGAAGTCCCACATGCATACCTTACAAGTTAAATAATAATTTTAAATGGAAAAGGGGTTTGTCTTGTTATTGTAATATATTAATCTCCATCAAAATCCGTGCCCAGGGTTTCATAAATTTCATATATATATATATATAACAATTTCACATGTCCGTCACTCACAATGCCCGAAGTCCCAATAATTACGAAATTATTACGAGGTTGATCGTGGGTGTAACAATTTCACACGTTCGTCACCCCCAATGCCTGAAGTCTCAATAATTACAAAATTATTAATAGGTTGATTGTGAGTGGATTAATCTCGTTTAGTATGTAATCCTCTGCCCTTCGGATCATTCTCCACTTCACTCTCCACTTCAAACCTCTATAGTCTCAAAGCTCCGAAGTTTCGAAGTGTGTTAAGAAATGATCATAGCGATCGATTATGGGTATATATATATTACCCTTTCCTCCACGAATTCAATGCCTGGTGAGATTTAATTTGAAGTTTATTTAATTAAACCTGTAATTAAAAGGAAATGAAAATCAATTTCCTATTTTCCCAAGAGATTTCTTCATTCTTGGCTTAAAATCTATTTTATAATTTATTTTCCTTCTACGTAAAGGAGTAAATTTCCTCCTTACCGAGCTTTACTTTCCCTGCCTAAATTTAAGGATTTGGTCTTCAAACAAGGATTTTCCCCTACAGTAAATTATGGTTTTCTACCAGAAGTTACAACTCCCCAATTTAAGGGGGATTCATTCCAAGTTTGTACGGATTTTAGTCCATAATTAGCATAAACGTTTAATAAGGCCCATAATTAGCATAAATGTTTATTAAAATCCAAATAAAGTTTTTGGAGCTTTTGTATTTTAACAAATTTAGGAAATTCTTTATTTATAAACAATTTTAATGTTTAATAACATTTAGACTATTTCTTTAAAGCCCAAATACAATTCTGAAGTATGTTATTCACTAAGTATTCTAATACAAAACTCCAGAGTATCTTTAGATCATAATTAGTCTTAGGTAGAAAGTTTATCTCTTCTTCTTCTTTTTTTAATTTATGTAGAGATTCTAGTTAATTTGTGTGTTCTCATTAGAAACAGAGGATGAGTTGTAAATGTAGATCAACCTTAACAATTACACCCATAATTCTTGTTTTAGAACACAAACAACTAAGAAGTAAGGAGATAAGTTGAAATAATATTTAATTGAAAGCTTACTCATAAATTCACCTAAGTTCCTGAACTAATTTAACAGAGGCTAAATTTCCTCTCTAGAACACTTGTTATCTCCATTCTGTAATTAGATTTATTCATACACATGTATATTTCTGCAAGTGATACATCCACATTCTATTCCAAATATGAATGACTACCTGTCACTAACACTTTATTTGTCTAGATAGGTATAGACAGAAGGTAAAGTCAACAATAGAGGTAATTTTCATACTCCACTTCAGATTTCTTAGTCACTAGCACATCAACATCACAAGTTCTTTTATTTAAACAAAATATAACTCCAACATTCATAAAATTCACAGAATTCGTATTACGAAAGAAACTAATCAAGAACAATACGAGGCTTAGAGAAGCTCTTATCTAACAACTTGAATTTAGTTGGCAACTTCTAAAGGGTGTTCCCTTTTCCACCCAGCCATAGGCACAATTGTGTTTGAAATGGTTTACAACTGTGCACCCCCTAGTTAGATCATTATGCCCTGAGAGAGATTCTTCCTTTTGTTCAACAACAACGAGGGACATAGGTCACTCTCCTCCTTCCGCAAGAATTTTGGCAGATTAGTTTTTTATCCACCAAGCAAGGGAGGCTGCTATGATTGCTCACTCAACCACTCCATATTTATGCAATTTTGTTTATCATCTTTATTAGAAAAAAGYTGCCCAACAATTCTTGTACCTAGAAACATATTTGTTTCTCAATTCTCTTCAGAATCAGAGAGCTGCATATGATCTCCCTCCTCAGAAATGGTCACYAGACCCATTCCTCTTCATCCTCTACCTCTGCCCACGATTTTTCCTTCCTTTTCTTTCCTTCCTCAACAAGATTTCATGGGTCAAATCAAGAAGTTTCCAAATGGGTACTCTACCCATCTCCTCATTGACTCTTGAGGAAGACTTCCCAACTACCATATTGACTGATAATTAAATTCTTTGGGTTAGAGGACTGTTATGGGTTTAAACAATTTCAATCCAACAAAGTACTGGTCTGGTAGGGGTCATCTCAACCATTACTAGTTCCTCTCACCATCTCTCTCATGCATCATGATCTACATTGGCAACCCCTTCAATAGTTATGCAACATCTTCCATTTTATTTAGTAAAATAAATATATACATTACCTTCTATAAGAAAAGGTTAATCAATTCAACATTTACACATAATCAATATGTCCATAGTCTCTTAGAAAACTATAGTTATATTTACAAGCTGGGGAAACGATGGTATTACAAGAGACATTGCCAATCCACAATCAAATTTAATTGAAATTCAGATGTAGTGGAAAGTGGTAAGAAGATAGAATGATAAATTAGATTTGAGGGATTGTGGACATCTTAATGACAACTTCGTCTCTCATTAAACTCGAGCATGAGTGATGAAAATATGGAACATACATTGAGATAAGCCTAGGGTCATTGGTCCACCATAAAAACTCTTCTAAACTTTGCACAAAGCCAAAGTAAGGCTTCCTTGCCTTTTATGTTATGGTTCAAATCTATCTAGATTAGGTGCATTAGTTTACGTTGACAAGTTTACTAGGGATGCCATCCATGAATGTGGGGAAGTAATCTTTGGTTCACCAGAATCTCCATATAGTTTTTTTTAGAATATGGGTATAGCCCAACAAGTTGGCTTAGTCGATTTGAATGGATCAGTTTCAAGGCATAGATTCAAGTCGAGAAATCACGGGTTCAAGTTCCATAGAGTTCCTTTGGGTTAGGGGTACATGTTGTACTCTGTCCACGTTTACCCCCAAGGGTCATTCATTGATTTTGAGGAAGTAGAGGGTTTCCCAAATACATTAGGATTCAATGCTCATTCTATTCTTCCAATTATTTCTCTCCAAGGTTGATGCCAATGCTAATTGGATTGATCCATTTTTTTATGATAACTCATTTTTAATGAACATTTTATGTTTTCGACTTTTTCCAATTTACCATCACATAAATCCAAAATGATTCTTGTTAGATTTCAAGCCAAAATTTTAGTGCCCTTTTTCATTATTTTGAGTGGTTGAAATGAAACCAATTTGTAGCACATATAGACGTGTTGATGCTTGAATCTGTTATGACTGAAATGACAACCTCACGAGGATACAAATCCTCCTGTTTTTTTATAGAGGTGGTACTCCTCTGTAATTTTTAAAATTTGGGACTTTTATAGAAGTTCGTCAAAGGAAAGTAAAAATAGATATAAAAGAAAACAGAAAAATGTTTTTAAAAGAAAGTTCTTGAGAATGGACCAGGAATCACATACATTCTTACATTTAAAGAAAATAAACAGAATTTCCTCACATCCATCATAGTAGGGATAAATATTTATGATCGCATAAAAATTAAAAGAAAATGATCTGCATGCATAAGGAAACTTTGACAGAGTGATACATGGAAGCTCAAATGAAGATAATGATAGATCAAAATAAAATACTTTATATTCAGAAAAAATTGGGTTATAAAGTACAGTCGAGGTTGATCGCAAAATAGTTCTCTTGGAATTTCTAAAACATATATATTTCAATACATATTCTCTGAAATTAAAATGTGTTTGTCGTAATGACTGGGATTGGGGCTCTCGCGAACCATAAAGAAAATATGTATAAGAATTAAGTTCGTAGAAAGAAGAAAGTGGGCAGCGAAAGACAATAAGACTTGGTAAGAAGAAAAATGAAATTATCAGTCATCGGTTAAACCTTTCTATTTAAAGAGGTGGAGTAATTGATGAAGAGCTCGATAAATACAGAAAGACGTTATCGGTATGAACTTACTATGATGGCATCCCATGGTTTGTCACTTGCTCGTTGATGTCCTTTTATGGATTTCATCGGCGGTTATAGGAACCATCTCAACTGTCATTTTCCCTTCATCGATAAGTTTGTCGACAACCTTTTTAAACCACTCCTTGATGTAGTTTCTCATTGGTGCCACGTGGATTTCATGCCAGATTTTTATATTGAAGAGCTCGCCTTCCAAGTCCCTTAGATCAATAGAAATGTTCCGCAAAGCTTCTTCAATATCTTGATTTTTAGTCGAATAATCAACTAGCCAGTTTTCCACGTCATCTTCACTATACTCAAGAATGTCGTAGAATTTTTCAAATGATAACCCTTTAAAGATATCAATGTGTTCATCAAATGATTGCTTGGTTAAGAACAACGATTTGAGTATCAATTTGGGATCGTGCACCTCATGTGTGCTCGCTAGATCTCAGTTAGTTTTTTGAATAATTCTTCTCTTTTGCTTATGGCTTCGCTGCATGCCTGGACAATAATATTAAGGTTTTTAACCTTTTCCTTCCAGCATGTGTTTAGTTGTTTTATCTGGTTCGGAGAAGGGAGATCCTCCTTTCTTCTTTTCAACTCTATCATATTGGTAACTTTAAAACCAAATGGTACAACCGCATCGAGGTAAAAACCTTCCTCGTTTTTCAAATCCGCCTATAAATATTCATGAAAAGAATGTGCTCTCATTCCAAAAGAGACCATTCTCTTTGACATCTCCCAAGCCTCTGTAATTAATTCCATTATTTTCTTGATATTCTTCTCTACATAGCCCCAGGCTGATGTGAGAAGGCTTGTCAATCCTTTTAATTTTGTTGCAGGTGTGGTAGGCCCGATCATTGCTAAAGGACTAGCAAGTACTGGAAGAAGCATTAAAGCTTCCTCCAATTCTTTGGTTCACTCCTTTAACCTGACATTGTCTGCTTCAAGGCCTCCAGTAGAATTATCTAGAGCATCTCCAGTTGCTTGGTGAATTTGAGAAATTTGGGAAGGCCGCATGTTCTGTAGGTTAATCTCTGAATGAGATTTCCCCTTCTTATTCTTTACATCTCTTTTCTCAATAATCAAATTTTTGGACTCACTATAAAAAAAAACGCTCTGAAATACAAAAGACTCTTCTTCGTCGAAGGTCTCGCTCTCGATTATTTCCATCTGAGGGTTCTGGTAAGCAGTGTTCTTTAGTTGGTCGACATTGGGGAACACTTTTTCGATGTCAATTTTGAGTTCCATATCCTCGAGGGAGAGGTCGTGGATGTCGCTTTCATCTCGAGGTCCCTCTTCTTCTTGCACAATGTTTTTTATTTTCTTCCTCAAGGGAAGGTTGTGAGAACTTTCAATTTTGTCTAAAGGAGGGTTCTTATCTCCTCCTCCACCTGAATAACTGTGGGTTACTTTCTTAATTTGGTGGGTCGTTGGAGCCCTGCTCTGAGATGTTGTACTCTTTGGAGTGGTAGTCGGGGATTGGACACTTTTCTCACCCGGACCTTTTCCTCTTTGCTTGTATGACTCATTGGTGCTGAGTATCGTTTCCAAGTCGCCAGTGTCACGAGCGGGAGTTCCTAAGACATTGTCTCTATCTTCATTCAGAATAATATTGATGAAAGAATTGCTGAAAACAACAACCAGTAGATGTTCTACAAAAATACCACTAGGGTCGAACCCTTTTACTTTTTCAACATATTTTAAATTGAGGCTGTGGAATTGGCCCGTGAATTCATCAATATCGTTCATATTTTTGAATATGAAATCCCCAACTTTCCAAGGCAGAGGTATGAATTGTTTTTTTTCTCTTTTCATGGAAAAAAATGCAACCAGTAGTTGTATTGTCTTGCTATTTCAACAACAAACATTTTGTCAGATATGTGGCATGAAAGGAAGGAAGGATTTTCCTTGGACCCAAAAATCCTTATAACATTATAATTCTCCATTTGTTCTAGTGTCCCTTCCTATCCAGGAACTTACTCGCTTGGTCGAACATCCGGGGAGTGTCCTTTCCAAACAAGAAACCTTTAAAAACTGAGACAAAATCATTAAAAACTTCATAAAATGTTGGGATGCCTTGTGCCTCCATAATGTTTGATACCATAAGGTTACTGGGTCGAATTCACAGTTTACTTTCTTAAACACAGATAATCTCGGGAACTGACGGCAATGCGTTATCGCCAAAACCAAATAAGATGACATAAATAATTTCTTCTCCTTCTTGTATTGCGACAATTGGGAAGAGATTTCAATGGAAATCAACTTATCCCAATCGAAGATGGCCTGTTCTTTGACCGTAAAATATAAAATGTAAAGAATCATCCAGGAGATGTTGGATTTAGTTTCTTGTCCTGTTATCCTCGTAAAAATCCATGCAATTTCATGGAAGGGATTTTTAAATGAGCCAACCTGCAACCTCATGATGTCCTTGAGGATGGTAGCTGGGTTCTCTAGGAATTCAGGTAAGAGGTCCAATCCATTTTCATGCTTCTTTAATAACTCCATGCAATCTTCGCCCTTGAAGGTGAGCGTTGGCTCGGGAAGTCTCAACATCTTATGGAATACCTGAGGCGATAGAGAAACAGGGGAATGGTCCCGCAACTGAATGATCCACTGGCTTGGAATATATCTCTCGACGCACCAGGTGACCAACTCCTTACAGTCAAATACTTTCGGGACACAACCTGCACGAGCAATTCCAGACGTCAAGATTAATTCCTTCTGGGAAGAAGGGGATGAATAGTAGGAATATTCTCTGGACCATTGAAAACTCTGGTCCTCATGCCCGAAAATATTCAATGTATCTCCACATAACTTTTGTCGAGTTTCTGCCATAAGTTAACGAGAAGTTCCCTTGTTCCAGATTACATTTCAAAATGAACGCTAGAGGGGGATAATATAATCCTTCGTAAATCCTTCTTTAACACGTTTTAATAGGAGATCTCCTCGAGCCTTTCGCTTATTAATGACCATCCTTTCGAACCTGTATGGTAATTTATTAGCATTAAAAGCATAGTGAATTTGCATTGGGAAGGGCGTGAGGGTGGCGGGGATGGACAAGAGCAAAATATGATTTGATATTTTTTGTGAACCCGGGAACTCGTGAACCCGTGACGGTATAAGGTGCGAAATTGGCTGAGTGTGGAATGGCACGACTGCTGGATGAACTCACGTAGGTGGAATGAAACTTGGAATCTCGGGGAGTCTGTGGATCAAAATGTAGATCGTGGAACCTTTTGGTGCAATGTGTATATCATGGAACATGGGAGCATGAAAATTCAATCCCGACAACCCACGAACCTGCGATTGTGGAATCGGCTAATTACAGAACAACACGGCGGTCGGTCGAACTTGTGATGTGAGGTTATATATGGAGATGAGAAATCGTAAGTCTGCCAACCTGGGAACCCGTGGTATAAAAAATGTGACTAAGTGTAGAACTAGATAGGGATAGTAAGAGGAAAAAAGAAAGGGGAAAAATGGGTAAGTGTAGAAGAGGGAAAAGAAAGGGAGAGAAGAATTTGGGAAAATAGAAAAGGAGGGAATTTTTGGAAGAGGGAAATGAACTCAACAAGACGATGGCATTTTCAATTTTAAACTAGAATATCCAGGTCCCCATTGTCCACAAGGGATAGAAAATCCAAGAAGGAAATTAAAGTCTGCAAGGGATAGAAAATCCATAAAGGAGATTAAATAAAGAGATCTTGATTGAAACAAGGCAATAAAGATCTCAATGATTGCTAGCTAATTTTTGTTGCATTTGGGAATATTTGAACAAAGTTTAGGTATGTTCCTTTTTATGTATTTTTTTCTTTAGGCAATTTTTGAAACAATGTTCAAGTATTCAAACTATTAAACCATTCATTGTAAGAAAAATGGAAATAAGTCACTTTTATCCCAATCTCGTCTTCACAGGAGTTGGGAATTGGGAAAGGGACAGTAAACAATTTAGTTTTTGGATAATTATCTCTTTCGTAGTACTAGGCCATATAGGTATGGCCACTACTTCCTCTTTTATAACAATTCATAATTGAATTTTTTTGAAACAATTCTTATATTTAGATAAAAATATTTACTTAAAAGAAAAATAATATAAATATAGTGGGAGGGTATGTACAAAGGTATTTACATCCTCTTCCTTGAAGAAACTAAAATAACAATAAATTCTGAATAGGCCACTGAATCCAATCCCTTTGCTTATTTGATCAACATAAAGCCATTAGTTTACCACTGCATATGTACCTCTTCCTTCCATAATTGACAAAATGTAAATAAAGTACTAATGTCGTTCTCAAAAACATATTTGAACCAAAATTTCCAAAAAACACTCATGGTTAAAATCCTCAAGTAATTCCTAACACCATTGAGAGAGGAGTCAAATATTTGGAATCGCCGATAACATTGCTCTCCAATGCAACCTCTCTTACACAATTATTATTATCATTTCTAATGTATCATTTAGAAGGGAAAAAAGCTATCCTTTATCCAACTCTATTTTAATTTCTTATGCTAAAGGCTTTTTAAATATGATTGTATTTTTCCACCATAAACCCCAAGATCAAGAGAGAATAGTGGCAAAGACAACCCATCTCAACCACTACACCACATGGCAATACCTTCAACTCACAAAACATGTTGAATTCTATGATTAGTTTAAGTATCAAGTTTTTCATTTTCTCTATGTTTAACATTACTTAATTAAAGTAATATATTAAAGAAAAATAATCCTTCTATTAAACTAAAATTTCTTACGTGTTTCCATTTGGTTATGTTTGAATGGTAAGTATCATGTTCTTATTATGAAGAAACCTAGKTTCACGTTTTGTAGACACCTTGCCCATCATTATTTAATGTGATGCCTAATGGCATTGATATGTTCAACTCAAATACAATAAAMTTTTAGTAATATTATGTTATTTAATCAAGATACCTCTGTGTTGAAAAATGAATTCCTAAAATATATTGGTAGATCAAGTCTCTTATATAGATCCTATTTATGAGGGGTTTCATATTTCCTTTGATATTGTTATAATTCTCTTTGTGCTATACCATAGGTAATTTCTTGGGTTCGAATAGCAACTTTGAAAGAAAGTAGAGGTGTGAAATATGCTTCTTACACTAATTAATGAGAGAAGAATGTGTAGAAAACTAAACAAACAAAATTGTAGTAATAAACAACACATAAACATACAATCATTAAATAATGATTTCACAGGGAAATTTTTTTCCATGAGAAAACCTTCTCATTCCAAAGTACACTCAATGTATTATTCATCAAAATTGCAAGGTGTATGACACACATGTCCCAACATTCTACCACTTGTTATATACCTTGCAAGAGTCTAAGGGATAACCCATCAAACTATGAGTTAACTTTTCGGGGCCATAAGACCCATAAACTCATTACCACTTGAATTTATCTATGCACATTGGTTTGGTCAACTTTATCCAGTATCACATTTCCATCCTCTACCATGCTTCGAATGAAATGGAACTCGATATCAATATACTTTGTCTTTGCATGAAAGGTTGGGTTTTTAGCTAGACAAGTGACATTGTTACTATCACATTGAATTGTAATAGCTCTCTAAGTTAGCCCTACATTTGAACATAGTTTCATAAGCCAAATGGTCTCCTTAGAGGTATGAGTCATTGGAATATACCCTGCCTCTACAGTGGAAAAATTGACCACAACTTGTTTCTTTCTCATCCAACTTAGTGCGCCACCAAACAATCAAAATACATATCCACTGGTAGATCTTCTTCTATCTATATCCTCTACCCAATCAAAATCCACATAACCATGTATATCCACTAAGTGTTGGTTCCCTGAAACATCATTATGATAACAAATGGAATATTCGGAAGTACCTCAAAAATACCTAAATATTCTCTTCACTTCATCGCAATGTTCATGTCTAGGATTAACCATGAATTTACCCAAGGCTCTCACTACTCGGGCAATTTTTGGTCTAGTATAGACCATAGCATACATTAAACTATCCATTGCACTAGTATAAGGAATATAATCCATATTCTCCATCTATGTAGGTGTTGTAGGACATTACTCCATTGAAATCTTAGTTCCTACAGAATGGAACAGTCACTATGTTGCAATTTTCCATGCGAAACTATTATAATACAGAGTTCACTTACTTACTCTAGCTCAACCAAAACTTTATGTTTGTTCTATCTCTCTTAATATCCAATCCTAAGATATATTTTGCATCCTTCAAGTCTTGCATATGAAATTGTTCTTAAATTGAGACTTTAAATCATTAATCACATCCTTTCTATTACCAAAAAAGCATATCACATATATACAAAGTGATAACAAGGAAATGACGACCATCAAGTTTGTAATACACATAGTGATTTGATTTGGATATCAGAAATCCCAATCCCAACAAAAAAAAAATCAAACTTTTGGTACCACATTCTGAGATACTCTTTGAGACCATATAAAAACTTTTTTGATTTGCAAACTAATGGCTCTTTACTTTTTTTGACTAGTTCTCTCGTTGTGTCATATAGATCTCCTCTTTAAAGTCACCATGTAGGAATGATGTTTTCACATTTGTATGTTCTATATCTAAATCAAAAGTTATTGCTACAAATAATAGAACCTTGATAGATGTTAATTTGTCACCTAGGAAAACATTATCACCAAAGTCTATCCCCTCAACCTACGAATATACTTTCACAACCAACATATCCTTACACTTTTCAACATTACCATATGAACTGATCTTTCTTTTGAACACCCATTTACATATAATGGATTTTTTTCCATCAATCAATGGTACCAAGTCCCATGTATCATTATTTCTAAGTGCAACCATCTACTTGTCCATGCCATTCTCCAAGATTCCTTATCTTCCATCTCCATTTCCTCTTCCAAAGTTCTAGGCATTAATAGATAAAACAAATACACATTGTGAAATAAAATGGACTATAACTATACCTTTATAGTTTCCTTCTTTGCCAAGTTTTAACATCCCAAAAGGAGAATTGGAGTTGGCTAGTTGCAATCTTCGAAAGGAGAATTGGCTTTTGGTGTAATAAATGGTTGTCCCTGGGTGGGCGATTTATCCTGGTCAAATCGGTGTTAGAAAGTCTTGTTGTTTATTGGATGACTCTGGAGTGGATCCCCAACAAGATCATTATTATGCTTCGAAGACTCTCCTTTAATTTCCTGTGTAATGATCATGCTGGAAAGCGCCGCTTCCATCTTTGCAGCTGGTAGTCTCTATCTAGACCTCAAAGGGCAGGGGGATGGGGACTCAAGAACCTATCTATCTTCAACACGACCCTTCTGGCTAGTTCATTCTGGAGAGCGATCACTCATGACAACATTTGGCACCGATTCATTATGGATAAATACCTAGGTTCCTTGCCCCTCCTCACTTGGCTGCGAAAGACTTCTCTATTACAGAAGAGGGCTTCACCCTTTTGGAAGGGTCTGGTCTCTTCCTCTCCGATGATCCTTCATTGGCTCCGGTGGAAGCCTGGATCAGGTTCTGAGATCAAACTTGGAAGGGACAAAATCCTCAGAATGGAGGATCACTTGATTCTCTCTCCGTCTCTTAGATCATAGCTTGGATCTTTAAACCTCTGGTGTTTGGTGCAGATGAAATTGGCACCCCATGCCCTCCCTCTCCCTGACCTTTGGTTTCATAGTAACGATCTGCACCTCATTGGACCGATTGCCACAGAATGGGATTCATACACGGCTGCATTAAAATGCGCCGGAATCTCTGTCATAGACGCGCATGACTCGTTCCTTTGGGCCGGAGGATATGCCTCTGGCATCATCACCGTCAAAAACTTATACGCGGCTCTCCTACAAACGATGGACATCGGTGCTGACTTATCGTGGCTCCTTCAGATGTGGAAGTGGTCGATTCCACTAAAATTTAAATTTTGTATCTGTCTCTCCGTTAAAGAAAAAATTCTCGCTTGGGAGGTGCTCCATAAGAGAGGCTGGCAGGGCCCCGGGATCTGTCTCCTATGCAACCGAGCCTCCGAAGACATCCACCACCTTCTTATTCATTTTGATTTTACAAAGGATGTCTGGAATCGATTATTACAACATTTCTCTCTTAATTTCTCTTGGATCGGCACCACCATCTCTGATTGCTTTTCTTCTTGGTTCACTGAAAAATCTGCCCCACATTCTTTGGCTACCCATGTATGCTGACAGATTTGGATAGAACGCAACAAGGTGATTTTGATGAACGTTCTCCCTCCTCTCTTGCGGTAATTCACAGAATTTTGGCTACCTTCCATTGGCAACCGTCCACTGTAAATTCCTTCCCATACAAAGCGTGTGAGTTTAAGATGGCTGAAGGATACACTTTAGCTTGTTTTGATGACACTGCACAGTCAAACGGATTATGTTGTGGGGCTGAAGGCACCTTCAAAACCCATCCATCGAGGATCACAAAGTGGTTCATCAATTGTGGTGCAGGTACAAACACCAAAGCCGAACTCTTGGGCTTATGGGCTTCTCTCACTCTTGCTTCCTTTTGGTCTTTAAACCACTTACATGTTCTTGGAGACTCGAGAGTTATTATCGACTGGATCAATCATAATTGCAATCTCCATTCAGTCCATATTGAAAGATGGAAGAAAAAAATGCAGGAGTTGTCCAAAATCTTCACCGATATCAACTTCCATCATATCCCTAGATCCCACAATACAGAGGTGGATGCTCTCTCAAAGAGGGCTCTAAGCGAAGTGGTTGGGAGACTCTCGGTCTATCACTGTGATAGAGGAAAAGAGAGCCCTATCTCCTCTATCAATATCTTCGAATTATAACGGCCATTTCAAGTAGTTTGTGGACATCATTTGTAAGCTTTTACTTGCTTCTCCTTCCAGTCTTCCTCTTGCTATAGTGGTCTTTGTTCTCTTCCCTTTGAAGCACTGTCGTCTTTGAATGTATTGGTCCTTTCTTGGCTAGTGAATTGAACATGTTTTTCTCAGCTTGCTGCTGCCTTTTGTAAACGAATTTATACCCTATATAAATTTGAGAAAAAAATTTCTTGGAAAAAAGTTTTAACATCCCATTCTACTAAGCACACTTTTATTGACTTATTCTTTGAGGACACTTAGTACAAATGATTCGGTTATGCTATATTATGATTTTGTTTCGATTATGGGTTATATATGATGATGATGATGATGTGTTGTGACTTATTGTTATTTTGATATATATATATATATATA
>JZKD02S1658301.1:60942-81110 GCA_000966675.3 Picea glauca
GTATATATTGCATTGAACGCATTGTCCAATGTTTAGATGAATATTATAGGGTATTCAAATCATTTTATTTTTGGTTAACTTTGTTTTTTCAATACATAACAAAAGTGACAGAAACATATTGTTATTTATTAGTCTGGAATATAGCTGTTGATTCTTGGTCAAACAGAGTTGATGTGATTTTGTAAAATAAAATTTGTTACCTTTCCATAAAGTTTTTATTTTTTTTTATTAAAATGAATTCTTTTAATTTAAAATTTGTTTTCATATTTTTTGAAATTGTGATTTTTATTTTGTGATTGGTCAAAAAATAGATGTGACTAAATACTTCTAGTTGGATGTGATAATTTTTTTAAAAAAATTAATAAAAAATAATAAAAAAATTAAAAAAACCCAAAATTAAAACACGGCAAATCTGAAAAAAATTGGGTCATATAAATGAGTTGATGATGATGATGATGATGATTAAAGTTTACTAAAACCTAATTGGTCTATAGGACCTTAAGAGGGTAAGTGATTACTTGTGATCTTTTAGAATTTTGTTTCTGTGCTAGAAAAGCATTAAGAGAAGCTTTCCAAAATCACCATTCTTTTGTTGAGTTAAGAGGTTAGGAATGTTGGTAGTGTGATAAATATTTTGAAAATGAGATCTAATATGGATATAGGCTAGACAATCTAAGAGAAAATGTTTTTCATCTTCAACCTTCATTTCAACATCAAGATTGAAGATGAAAAACACCAATACAAAATTTATGAGATTGTCATTAAAAACCGTCATTTCAACATCTCTTCCAAAACTCTTACATCAAAATAAATTAGATTTGAATGAAACGTTCACACCCAGTGGTATATTTTCTACCTCTAAGTTTTGTCGTGCCAAAATTATCTCCTACTTTCACACCCAGCGATATATTTTCTACGTCTAAGTTTTACCAAAATTCAATTTGAGTGTAAATAGTGTAAAACATTGCATTAGTGGTCTGTCCAAAATGAAATAAGATTCATTAGCATCTCTGAACTAATTTTACCATTTCCCAAAATGTGGTGCAACTTCCCTACTCCTATGCTAAGTCTCTGGCGTACATGGTGTCGAAAATATTAGAACATTACCTAACTACGTGTTGAAAATATTAGAACATTGCCTAACTACGTGTCTGGTACCTGGCTACTCTTGTGCGTGTCTCACTTACCTACCATTTCCATTGTATGGATCACATACGATATCTTTTTAAGACAAGGAAAGAATCACATGCACCCATTACTATTAGTTTTGGAAATATTCACGACAAAAGCTATAGATTTTAAGGTTCATAGGAATAACTTTAACCTGGAAATTATAAAAGTGCACTCAAATTACTTCAAAGCTTTAAGCTGTCCATTTTTAAGAATAACTTTAACCTGTAAATATACTAATGGTTTATCAAATTTAAAACTTTTAACAATAATTCTTGAAGTTTTTTCACGTTTACATGTATTGTTTCATTTATCCTTAAAACTTATATTCCATCGTTAAAATAATCTACTTTAACTCATTTTTGGATGATCATTGCTTTCATAATGCAAAAGATGTTTCTATCAAATAATTCATTTTACTTAAATCATTAAAATATTAAAATATCATTTTTGGATGATCATTGCTTTCATAATGCAAAAGATGTTTTTATCAAGTAATTCATTTTCATTAAAATAATTAAAATATTAACTAGGAGAACCAAAAAAAATTAGAAATTTTGCTTCTCCATTTAAAAAAAAATGAATTAGAAACATCTAATGTTTTAATATAGATTTATGTTCCACTTATAATTATTAGTCCCTATCAAAGCAGGGCTATAGCAATGAGTTTTAGTGAATTTTGTATTAGTATGGAGTTGACTAACCAAAAAATAACAAATTAGTATAGTTAAACTTTAGATTTTAGATTTTATTATTTTGTTTAAATATTTAAATTTATTTATCTCTAATATGATTGGATCAATTTTTAAAGGTCTTATTGTAGGAAAGACCGTACCATCACATAAAAAACATTATCAACTTTATTCACTGCAGTTTAAAAATGCAAAATTAACAAAGTGTGCAGTTTAAAAATGCAATGCAAAATTAACAAAGTGTGTTGGCCCAAATAAGAACACATAGTATAAAGACGCAAGTGCAGAATCTATCAAGGTGACAAAAGATACCTGCAGATTTGAAATAATATCTGACACATTAAACCAGGTTGCAAATCCGGTCAAAGCTGTCCTCTACTTCACAATAAGAGCTCAAATCATTTAACCAATGGTATCATAGATAATTCCCTTTTAAAATTATAGGAAAATAAAATAATTCATGAGTTAATGTAAAACTTAGGAAATTTTGAAAAATGTTTGGTCAATGCTCAAAAAAATCGAATGCTATATACGTGCCTATTGCAGGTTGCGTGTACTGCCTCCCCGAAATAAGGAATGGATGCGCGTGACCTGAACCGGGCCCCGTGGTCGTACGGCGAATATCCGATGCGCGTGACATGTTAGTCTGTCTGAATCCTGGAGCCAGGGAAGCCCTTTCAGGAAAAACACGGGGAAAAATTCGGTTCAGAAAGACCATAAATTATTAAATACAAATATAAAATTATTAAATATAAATTCAACTTACTCTTATCCAGTCTGTCATGTCATTGAGTTAATTCTGATCTCGAAATAAGTGAAGGCTGCAATAACACTATAAAGTTATCAGCCAATGAAATGTAAGAAAATTCATTAAAAAATAAAATTTTGAGTTTGTTATGTTACACATTAAGTTTTTTACAAAAATTTTAAAGTCAACCCAAATTAATAGAGTAGTCAAAGTGAACTCATCACTATGTGGAGGCAGTACAATAATGAATTGATGATAAATGCGTTAGTTGGAGAATAATGAAGACCCAGCAACTTTCCACCATTTCGTACCAAACTTGAAGTTAATATGGCAAAAAAATATTAAACCGGGTTGCGAATCCCATCAAAATTGTCGTCCAATTCACAATAAGAGTTGAAATCATTTAACCAATGGTATCATAGATAATTCACTTCTAAAATTGCAAGAAAATAAAATAATTCATGGGCTAATGTAAAACTTAGGAAATTTTGAAAAATGTTTGGTCAATGCTCAAAAAAATTGAATGCTATATACTTGCCTGCGGTAGGTATAATAATGAATTGATGGTAAATGCATTAGTTGGAGAATAATGAAAACCCGTGACGTTGCCAACTTTCCACCATTTCGCACCGGTGCATTGATTTGGCAGATGCCTAGATCTGGTACATTAATTATTTGGCCTAGATCTGGTACATTAATTATTTGGCGGTTGCTTTAACATACAACTCTTTGCATGTTTGGTCGTATTTACCATACAACTCTTTACGGTTGCAGTTAACTTCAGACGAATCAACCCTGTTCTCGAAGGTGCTTAGATTGTTTTGAACAGGCCCACGCCATACAACTCTGCTTTACCATAGAACTCTTTGCCTACTTTATCGTATTTACCATACAACTCTTTACGATTGCAGTTGACTTCGGACGAATCGACCCTACTCTCGAAGGTGCTTAGATTGTTTTGAACAGGCCCAGGCCGCGAACATGTGCCTGGTCGAAGCGTTGGTGACAATGTGCAGAGTTGCAATACTAAGGTATGTGGTTACTTAGTATGTCTATAAAATCTTTTTTTGGATTTCTAACACAGTTTTCCATTTATTTTTATGTTGCATGCTTTTTTTTTGGATTTCTAACACAGTTTTCCTTTTATTTTTATGTTAATGCATGCAGTCGTTGTGTAGCGAACAACCTTACACCGCTGTCGTCACTAGTGGCCCTGATAAAAAAACCTGCAAACGGCCCACGTCAAACGTTGATTGCTTCAACTTTGAAACATTGAAATCCTGGACCTGCAATTTCGTTATCCATCATTCACCAGTAAGTTTCATTCCTATTTTCAGTCTTTGTTTAATGTAGGAATACTATTAATAATAAATCTTTGTTATCCATCATGGTGTATACTTTTAATAACAAGTCTAGACATGTTAGTAAAATGTGGGAATGGAGGACCTGCGGAAGCATAGCCAGACCAGGGCATTCGACAAGGAACACAAACTAAGCCAGGGAATAAGAATGGAATCGGATTTGGGAAAATGTCATGGATACGGTGGAAGCTGAGGAAGAGCACCAAGAGGTCATGTAAATGCTCGTTCCAATGCTCTGTGCGCATTCTCCTCATACCTAAGCTTCTTCCTTAACTTCTCTATCTACAGTTCACAGCAGAAACTTGTCAATGCCAGAACCCATGTTCTATCCAATCATAGCTCTGAGTCGTTTTCTTTTTCTTATGAGAATTCAAATAAAATGAAAGTAATGAAAACAAGATCATTACATCTTTTTCAAGTTCTATTTTCCTCTCAGGTCTTGAGTATCGTCTGGAATAAACAGTTTCCAAGGCCGTTCTTTGAAGATCCTTATTTTGTTTAGCCTTCATGAAGTCATCAGAAACCTAGATTCAGGAATTAGGCTCTAGAAGATAAAAATAATACTTTCTTCGAGTACAACTAGGAGGGACACTTGTCAAATTACATACATTTTCATAAGTTGTAGGTTTTTTCATTGTTTGCAAGCTTGTTCTTCCCTTGGTATGCATTGGTATCAGTATCTTCATCTCCACAACATGAGAGAAGTTGTTATGGAAAGGAAACACTTAATTTCATCAAATGACTGTGTCTAATACATTTTCATAGTTTGTAGTTTTTTTCATTGTTTGCAAGCCTGTTCTTCCCTTGGTATGCATTGATATATATTAATTTGATTTATGTTGCAATAGACAGAAATTCATTGAATGAATCTCCATTGTTCATCCATGAAAACCAAAAAGATGTAGACAGCCTCAAGCCAAGCATCACAAAGATGGTGGCATATTGTATGGTCTAATTTGGATTGTTTAAGCATCTCATTCTCATGTAGAATAAATATTACACGGGAGATTGGATTCACCTAAATCCACTGGATTTGAAAAGTATGATGTTGCCCTTAACAGGATTTGAAAAGTATGATGCTGCCCTTAACACGTTCCGGACCCAATTCGCTCTTCCAATTAGATTTAGAATTTCTCTAGAAATTAGGATGAAGATGAAATCCATGAACTTGTGAATTGGATTGCATGCATTCACATGCGATACTTAGGTTGGACTTATGAATTGAATTGCATGCATTCAGAAGTTGTACCTGGATTATTCGAGTGGGTTCACGCTTTGGTGCTTTTCATGGAGTAGGTTCAATGGTGTGATTCGGTTAGCTCTGGCAGGGCTGGTATAAAGGGCTCGGTTAGCTATGGTAGGGCTGGTATCAAGGGCTAGGGTCGAGATGCTACCTATGGTTGGTTGCATAATGGGGTAGCCTAGCTGCTACAAAGATAGCCTACACATAGGTAAGATGTGTGAATGGATTATCTGCATAGACATAGCATACATACCTGGGTGTGCGCGAGAACCCTGATGACCTGCTACAAAGATAGCCTACACATAGGTAAGATGTGTGAATGGATTATCTGCATAGACATAGCATACATACCTGGGTGTGCGCGAGAACCCTGATGACGGTGGCATACTTCTTCATTTTCTCCAGTTCGGTCTAGATTTCTTTCTTACCCTCCTCAGAGTCATACTTTTTGGCGTATTTAGTGAAAGCCTTTTTCTTGGCCCTGTACCAGTTCTTGTAAAACTGCCTCCGCACCTCCTCGTTGACGTGATGAGCCCAAACTGCGTTAAGGGTTCGAAGCCCTTTGGGTATCTTTATATAAGCGACCACGCCCATGATCACTATACACTCACAAAAGATATGAGAAAAATGAATAATTAGATAGCACTTTAACAAATAGGTGTTTACCTTGCTACTTAAGCCTTCTCCTGCCCCTGCCTTAGAGAAAATGGTAGTTCCCACGAATGACTGGTAGTATCTGTCCAACCGAAAGTAATGCAGTAGGGTGGGCGTCTCGATATGGCCACATGTCCGTTTTTCCAGCGTGGTACGCACATAGCAGTGGAAATATTTCTTTGTAATCAGTGTTTACTTTAATTAATCGCAATATTTTTTTTTATCACTTCTTACTTGTCTTTAGGAACTCCACATGCACGATGGGCACTCTGCATGTATTGCACATGTCCTGCAAAAGTCTATGCTCGACTTGCCCAACGCATCACAGCTTCTCGGCCCTAACTGCATCAACTCTACCAGGAACCTGCATTAAAGAGAAAAGTCTCTGCATTGTATCCCATAGCAGACCCTCAAGTCCAAATACAAGGCTTAGCATGCTGCCTTTTCCCCTGCTATTGGTGGTGTTGCCACGGGTGTTGTATTAGATAATATATTTAGGTCAATAAAAGTAGAAGGATAGGCGGTAAGAAATAGATATAGATACATATAACTAATATCTATGCTTTGCCATATTAACGCCTTGCTCTATTCATGTTTCGCTCTATTAGCCAACTTCCTGTCATTTTCACCCCTGACAAGCGAATTGAACCATGTTAAATGTATGACCTCTTCAATTTCGGCTTTCTTAACTCACGACGGACATAAGGTAAGAGGTAGCATATGGGCCTTGTGTTGACTTGTGTTGAGTGTGGTTTGAAACTCCCATGCAAACAAACAATGGTAATATTAAAATAGATTAAATGTGTAAGATTTTGACGAAATTAGAGAAAGATAACTGCATATATATCCGGGGCCTTCTCTTGGGCGTTGTCTTAGATAACAATGAGTTAAAACTAGTTTGTAACTGAAGACTGGATGTAATGGTAACTTAGTTGTAGAGATGATTTGAGACATTAATTAGCTTTACCATTACGGATGCAATAAATGGTGGAAATTTATAATCTTAGCTCTGTCTGATGGAGGAACGAGTATCTGTAAATAATTGGTAAGGGAAGGGTGCAATTACCGTTAGGTCGCCAGATAGTTGAATACCAATGGTGTTATTATCAAGAAGTAAGTTCTTCTTTTGTTGACTTTTACACTTGTAAAGTTTTTGTAAATACCTAGTGATTTGGTGGTCAGAGGGAATCATGGATTACTTCTTGAAGCCTCCTGAGCATCCTTTCACTTTTGTTGTCTGTGGTTGACGTAAAGTAATCCTGAATCCTATTCTCAGAAGAATCATTGATACAATTTTCTTATTTGCATTGATTTGTTTTTATCTTTTGATTGTATCATTTCGGTGGTATGAAAGACGCCTTAACGCACATTCATCTATAGAACATAGTTTCACGGCTTTATCGCATGAGAAATAAAAAACAAAGAATTGACACTTGGTATTTAGTAGAGCTTCTTTTAGTTGGTTAGGAATTTGTTGATTAGTTCATAGACGACTATTGTTTGTACTATTGGATCAGTCTTAAATTAACGAATGGTGTTAGGGTATTTCTATGAATAGTATGACCATAATTTTTATCCTTTTAACAAGCTAAACGTGTCTTATGTTCAGATTTCATTTGAACATTTGATTTGTTTTGTAAAAAAACACTGCATAGGATACTTTGGAGTATTTTGGTTGATACTTTCCAACGAATTGTCCCAATTGTAATTACCACAATCCGTCCATAACTGCTTGATTTCCTAGAATGTCTTTACTGGCATATCCTTCGAGGCCTCGTACATTTTGTAATTTTTCCATATAATTAGAGATGCAAATATTGTGTTAGTGAATAATAGATAAACCTAATGTACAAATAGTGGGTGACTTTACAGGTTTATTGCTGTGAAGAAAATAAATAAGATTGTATCTCCGGAAAATAATAAAGGCAGTGAAATCCCATCTCAATGGACATAAATGAAACCTTCAGGCATAACCACCTTTAATCAACGTTGAGATAAGGGATAAGTTTTGATGTCAATTTTAAGACTGGTTCTCCGCTGACTATTTTAATCAACGTTGAGATAAGGGATAAATTTTGATGTCAATTTTAAGACTAGTTCTCCGCTGACTAATTTGGTTGTTAGGCTTTCAAGCCTCATTTTTCTGGTACTGGAATGGTATGTTACTGTACTACTCATATTAAGAGATATACAAATAAGGGTTGCATGGCAATGCAGTTCTTGTCGAGTTAGTTGGGAAATAGATGTTGAACAATGAAACTTAATATAATTAAATGAAACTTAATATAATTAAATGTAAAAGTAATGAATATTTTTTGTTAAAAGATAATAATTGAGGGTTGTTTGTTATTCAAAATGTATAATGAATCTTAAGCTGAATGGAACTAGAATATTCATAAATATAATAAATATAATATAAATATAATAATAAATAATATATTAGATAATAAATATAATATAAATATCATAATGCATAATAATAAATACATAATACAACTTTTTATATTTAGATGTGGTGATTGGTGAAATTCATTGATTATGTAATTAATTCTACATATTGAAAGACTTGAAGGGAGCAATAACACTTCAATTCTATCAACCAATTAGAAATGAGAAACATAAATATTTTTATTATATCGAAAAATATATATGTGTTTTCCTATGTTAAACATTACATTGCATACACAAATTTATGGTAAAAGGCAAATTAATGTCACATCAAAAGAAAACTCATTGCTATAGTCCCATGGCAGAGCCAGAATACCGCCTGCCTTCTTCTACCCTTTTAGATTGGGAGCCAAGTGATGGTTCTATTCTTCTATACTAAGTGAAATAGTCCCCCCTATTTTGAGTAAGCAATCCCTATTGAGAGAGCCTTCCTATTTTGAAAGAACGCCCCCATATTTTGAGTCAGTTTCGATACTAAGTGTTGTTATTACCGGAAGCACGCCTTTAGATTGAACTGGAAAAGATGCCCATCATGAAAGGGGTAGACCTTGTGTTTGATTCCTAGCCTACCCAATTTTCAGCATGGTATCAAATTCAGGTAAGTTGGCGGTCGCCAAGGGACTTGAGTCGAAGTGTCGCTTGAAGTGGCCAGTGGAGGCACTGGAGGTAGCAATCCACACATTTATAAGGATGACTCTCATGAAAGGGAATATATCTCACTAGTAAAGCAGCATGTTGGTTGGGACATCATCCTATGTTCAATTCCTAGGGCATCAATTTTTTCACAACAATTACGCTAGTGGATGTTTTCTTCAATGAAAGAATTTCGGAGTTTATGTATTTGCTGATGCAAAGAAAATATGTTGCATCATCCTTTCTTCTTTTAACATAAGAGGGTTGACTTAACCAAGTCGACTAAGATCAAAAGATAGCCTCGAGGCCATATTTCTTCTTATACTTTGTTTTCAAAATGATGAGTTGAAAAAAAAACAAAGGGGCTTTCCCCTTCAGCATTAGTCACCAATTAAAAACCATAGTTTTTGCCAATAAAACAACACAAGGGCGTAAAAGTTAAAATCAAATATAACAGTCTAAAAATTAATTTTGACTACATCTATTAGTCATACAAGGATCTGATATGTGCTAGATAAATAATGTCTCCAATTTCTTCTATTGACATAAGCGATGCTCTTTTTGACCAATCATCTGCTTGGACATTAAGTATCATCTAAATATGGGAGTAAGAGATCATTGAGAAGCTCCCATCCAACATCGTTGCTTGACTAAATAGAAGTTTCAGAACTAGATTCTGCAGGCTCATGGATCCTTTTACCCATTCAATGACCATTTTTGAATCTCCAAAAATCTGAGGTTGAGAAAGACCCTTTTCAATGGCTAGTTTCTTTACTAATTAAAGAGCATTCCATTCAGAAAAGTTGTTTGAACCAACACCAATGCCAGCCCTAAAACTCAACTTATGGGAATCCAACCAGTATATTAAACACCCAACGCCACATAAGCAAAGGGTTCCTTGGAAAGCTCTATTGAAAAACCTTGTCAATTTCTAAAATATAGATTTCCTTGGAGCCTTTACCATTCCCATAGAGAAAATATCTTCATTTCAAAATTGGACTTGTTGAAATACCTAAAAAGGAGTTTCCCTATACTGGAATATATTGGCATTTTCTGCTAGCCAAATTACCCTGGACACCACCAGAGGCAGAGCTCTATGGTCTTTGAGTAAGGGCTCTTCAAATTGATGTTGAATAGATTCCAAGATTGGATCATACTTCCAACTCCCTTGGCCTCCAGCTAAAGAGATACAAACACACTAGAATGTTTTCTACATATGGGAAACTTACTAGCAAATCTGAAACACATCTTATCTTATCTTAGCATCCCTATTCAGAAAGAAGGATATTACATAATGTTATCTTAGCAGCCCTGTTAAGAAAGACATAATGACATAATATAATTTTATCTTATCTTATGAGCAAACCTGTTATCTTATCTTATCTTATGTGCAGACCTGTTAAGAAAAAAGGATAGTATCAGGGTGGCCAATTACCTTGTGTTGAATGTATTCATTGATTTGGTATGAAATTTTCTATATTGAGAAGATTTATGTGGTACTGGCCATGTCACTTTTCTCTCTCTTTTTCTTTCCATGACCGTTGGATAAAAGGCACCAATGGAAAAGAAAACATATTTAAAAGCAAACCCGAGACTTAACCTGTTTCAAACAAAAAATATCAAAATTGTGAAACAAGTTCTTAACTTATTTGACCAAGACCTTTTTGGCATGAGGTTATTAAGCCCCATTGCATTCCACAACACTCTAAATGGACTGTCACTATTGTGGTTATTCCCAACCTAAGCCCCTGGTGGCCGGAATCCATTCTCATATTTCAAACCAAATCCCATTTTGAGGTTTCAAACTAAATCCCAGTCTCTCTCTGTTACCAGTTTGCATGTATGGTCGTGGTTTTCGATCCGACGATCAGGAAAGGGGGATGTTAGTGGGTCTAATTGACCTTGTGCATGTGACGGTGCTGGCATTTTATGCTTGGCAATTATACTTTTCCCGAGGTCTTTTGGTCTTTAACGCTTGGCAACTACACTTTTTCTGAGGTCTTTTGTTGTCTACATTTCAATTTTAATTACTAGCATAAAATTTGGGCCATTTGCCTTCATTTTTTATTAAAAATGTCACCCTACCAAATTATTGTATAAATGAATTAGGGGGATCAAGTGGACCACGTAGTGGCAATTAGGAATGGAATTTGAGATGGATACCTAAAATTCTTCATATCCATTCACTTAACACAACTGAGGTATCAATACCATCCAACAACCACTAAATACTCTTAGAACAATCCATTAAACATCAACAAGAGTAGCACCTTAAACACATCAATTAGTTAATAAATAATTTAAAGTCTGAGTTTCTGAAAGGTCTGTTGTCAATTCACGTGAAACCTATTTTGAAGAGAATCCAATCAATCCTGTACCAGAGCATCCCAACTTTGCTTGCTTTCCATTGCCAAGACAAGAGGAGCTCTTTTTCTCAAAGAGATTCTGTGATCACATATGGGCAACGTGCTCTCCTCTTTGTCTTCTCCAGTATGGCATAAACTAATTATTTAAAACTCTGACTAAACCAATTCTTTCACTATTAAAATATTAAATTTTGATCCTACGTTTCAATTCCTTTCTTCTGACAATAAACAACACCAGATTTAGAGGCAGCCTACAGGGAGGCAGGCACCTGTGTGAACACAGTGAGCACTATGTTGAATATGAAGATCCTTACAACCCACTAAAAAAATTGCAATGAACATTAATTTATTCTTCTCTTTTTATAATTCAAAGTTTTCAAATTTGAAACACCGATCATACTGACACTCAGGCACAACCTTCAAGGTATTTGAAATTTTAAGGTCTATGTGCTTGAATATGTCATAGCATAGTTGAGCTCCAGTTGGAAAACCTGAGCATCAATATAATCAAATTAATTTTTGGGTTTTCAAGTTATTATTTATTTGTACATTTGAATTTTCAGATTTCAAATTCTAGTTTATTTATACAATTTCGTTGTCAAATTTCAACTTAATTTTTTGGTAATTATCCAGTATTGCTTACAAGTGAGTTTATTATTGGAAGAATAAAGGAAATCACGTTACGGATATTGAAATACCGAGACATTGAAATACGGAAATGACAATGTCGAAATACAGAGTTGTTAAACTCATAAAAGGCATAAGAGATAAGAAAGAGAGTTGTTAATCATGTTTTACCTATTCTCTGGACTTTCTCAATAGAAATAGTCACATAATACAAGTTAAATGTAAGTACCAATAGACTCTGAAATTAGAATTTTATTAAAGCCCATAAATGAAACTTTAAATCGGACTAAAAGACAAACCAACATGCAAGTTAAACCAAGGAGGGAATGCTTGATACATTCCGTGACATAAATTTATCTAAATTATGTAATGATCCTCGAGATAAATATATCTAAATTGTGTAAAGATCCTCAATTGTGAAGAAGAGCTACCAATATGAAATGGCCTACCGCATCATAAGAAAGGAGTTGATTGGCTGGAAAGTGGCTCGCTTGCGGGGTTCAATCCAAAGCCAAAAGAGTTCAGATCATAGCTCTCTTACCGTCACTTATTTTCACTATAAACCTCCCTTCCTTTCGCTGCTTCCAGTCATGGTATGCTAAACAACAAAGTATAGGAGGTATTGGGGTTCTGCATTCTGAGAACATGGAATGTGGTCAGAGACTCTATTATATGATAAGGCATTATACTCACTTGGTCGGCACAACCCACAATAGCATCACAAGCTACATTGCCTGCTATCACAACATCCACAGTCATATCCATCTCCAGAGAGAAAAACAAAACCAAAGAAAAATCCCTACGGAACATCAACACCTGAACTCTGAAACACTCCCTGCATGCTGAGGCCAACTCATTACAACATCACATATCCAAATCCCATTCTTAAATAACACCAACGCTTTCTTACCGTGGAGATGGAATACAGCCATATGTCTAAACGAAATAGTAAACATGCTATGTGAAAGGAAATCACGTGGACACGTGTGTGAATAAGGTGATATGAGTGGGATTTAATGAATTATTAGCATTATAGATATTTTCAAACCAAAATTCAGTTAACTATTTTGATTATTGTTGTTAATTTTTTTAATATTAGTTGTCTATGAGGCAACCAAGAATCTGAGTTCATCAACTTGATGCTTAGAAGTAATTGTGAGATCAATCATCATTTCAATTTGTTCCTTTTTAATAAGATTTATTTAGTAATGAAAAATATGAGTTTCTTGTTGGTTCTTGAAGCGACCATATGTAGGGGTCTTCCTGCCTGTAACGAGGTATAGCTGATTGATGCTTGCATACCAGACTCAACCCGTGCCTGCGCCCTCACAACATGGTTCGTCTCACCTGACGCTTTAATACCAGTAAGAGCATGTGCCTGGTATTTCACATATAGATAAAACATGAATAACGCTCCCTAGGGCATCATAAACACGACGTCCCCGCTCTTCCTTCCTTCATAGAATCTTGTTTGTCGTTGGCTTGAGCTTCTTCATGCATGGATGGGGAAGGGTTATCTCTACAGCATATTCTTTCCTCTCCCTACAAATCAATCCTTGGATCGTAAGATAAGGATTTTAGCAAGTGAAAATAGAGCATTTAATGCTAAATTAAGATTTGCATTAAAACATCAACTAAACTCTTGTGTTTATTGCCCATTTATATTTTACTCTAGTTGGGAAGTTGTACATTATTTAATGTTAATTTTGAAAGAGTCTACATGGTTAGATTATCATAACTTTAAATAATTTTTTGGGATATTTGGTAATATCTTTTTATCATATTGTTCGTTACTATATATATATATATATATATATTGGTTTGATAATTAATTTTAACCACTAATAATTAATAAGAATTAAGTATTTTAATTATTTAAACTAGTTATGAAAATTAAATTAAATAACTAATAACAAAGTTTATTAAGATGTAGTTAAGCGAGTGAAACTCCTTTAATGTAAATAAATGATGTTCGATGTGGGGTATTCAAATAGCTTCTTATTTGTACTTTCCTATTGAATTTTGATCGGATTAGGTTCAAAAAACAAAGAGAATAAAGTTTATACTAAATTTTGATTGAATTAAGATGAAAAAACCATGGAAGTATTTGAAGGTTTGTTCAATTCTCATTTCAGCAATCTCCGATAACCTGGTTACAATGCAACTCATTGCATTGGGCTTGTGTCTCATTGCATTATTGTTTTTTTTGTTGCTCCTAAGAAGAAGAAGTAGATGTGTTTGCATGTGTGACTTTGTTTTTCTTCATTGTATTGTCCTCAGTTGAAAGCATGGATGCCATGTCCTCAATATTTCAATCAAACTACTACTTTGGAACCGAAACAACAAACCAATAAGGTAAATTTGCAGTTTGGGACTTCAAAGAAGCACGAAGGGTTCTCACCATATGTGAATATGAGGTAGCATATGGGCCTTGTGTTGACTTATGTTATCATTCTCCATACAATTAGAAGATGGAGTAAGAAGGACAAGAGGGTTATTGATGAGTTTCTCTTATCTATCTCTAATAATACAAAGAGCCCTTTTGTGGGTCACTGGTGGAAAACGGTGTTGTTGTATACAGTTCAGACTGTGCCAATATTAGCAGACACATAGTTATTGCAAGTCAGCACAAGGATTACTACTCCCATGGTAAGATAATGAGTAGGTTGATTGTTCAGGACGGGCCTACTTCCCAATTACAACAAGTTATTGAGCGAAGAACTTATAGTCTCTAAGACAAACATCACCACAGATTAAAAGAGTAAGAATGTCCTTCCAGTTTAGGGAGTAATGGATTTTTTGGGTTCTAAGTAGGTCAAGTTACCAGCACAACTAATTGACCTGATCCCAATCCCTTCGCCTTAGGCGTTCATAGAGTAAATTGAGTAGAGTAAATAACAAATTGCACTGATGTTCTATTTATTTTATTTATCCCCTATGGATATATAAATCGTAGACAAAATCTTAATTGTTTGACTAGTGCAACAGAAGAAAGACATTCTAGGAGACAAATTAGAGGGTAGAGATAGAGCTTATTGCAATTTGTATTTAAGTGATTTTGTTGACTTAGCCTCATCCCTCTATAATTGCACATGACTCTTGCAATTCATGTCGAAGTGTTTTTGTTAAGCTAGTATCATCACTCTATTATAATTGCACACAACTCTTGAAATTATTTGCAATGTTAGTCTTATAGTTTGGGCATTTCATATGTCTTGATGGCAAGTGTTTTTCCATAAAAATTGTATATATCTTTTATAGTCTAAATGCTTGGAAATTGTGTAAGATGTCAATATGTTATCTTCAGATCAGATTGTCCTTTTCTAGGTTTGTAATTATGCTTTCCATGGTTATATGAGTAAAATGAACTTAATTTTTTTTTATTGTTTTTCTATACAAGAGCAAAAGACAATAGTAACAAAGAAAAGTTGAAGTTAAGGGAAACAAAAATCAAGGTATGCACCTTTGAAACTGTTTTTCCCTTTTTTATTTCTGGTTAGGTAATGCCATAAACTTGACCTAGGAATAATTTGAGTACCATAAATTGCAAAAATGGAAAAAATAATAGATGTTGAAAGCTACCAAATGAAAGAGCACTTCATTATACACAATAGCATCGACCATGTGTTGAATACCAATGGTCTTTTCAGATTACATGCATTCTCCTATACTCCAAGAGATTGTTTGTTTGATGCATTTCAAGTCCTATTACACTTTCGTTATTCATCAATTCAATTACGAAATGGATTAATAGATCACTTCTTATTTTGTCTTAACAATGGTGATGTAGAAGCATTACAGTCATATCAATATGAACTAGCATTTGATGTTTTGTACCAATTGCATGGAATTCATGACATTCAGACATACCTTCACAAAATGAGATTTTCTGCATCTACAAATTTGAACCAAACTGAAAGAAGACTATGGGGAGATACATTTTGCATACGATGGCTAGCCAAGTGGTTAAATGTATCAATTAGAATTTGGTCCTTAACAAAGAAAAAAAGATATTTTCTATTTAATAAAGATGCAAATACAAAACAATATTGCATTTTGTTTCATGATGCAAATCCTATCAATGGTCACTATGAACCACTGATTTGCAAAAAAAAGTCCATCTGCACTTTTGAAGAAACTAATATTTTCTTATCACTAATGTGCAAAGATCTTGAATGCCATTGGAACTGTATTATGCATGATATGCATCGTCATGTATTGAACAGAACAACAACTAGTACATCTAATTGCGGGGACAGTCTTTTTAGTACAATTTGCTATTTGGTGGCAACAGACTTTGATGTACATTCTTTAAGACTTTATGTTGTGCAATCTTTTTGCAATGCAATTATGAGTGGTGATCAAAATGCATTTCATTGCTTGCAACAACATCTAGTTGGCAATACCATATAGAATATGGCAATGTCTAGCAATTGGCAGAGGTATCTCATAAATATGGCAATGCCCTATGAAAAAGGGAAGGTAGAGGGCGGACCATTTTCTTTGCAATGGATATCGATCATATTCAAAGTAAATATCCAAGTGTGGTCTTGTTTTACTAATAACATTGCCAACTTCTATTTTTCCAATTCAAACTCTGACATAACATTTGATGTTATGTCATTTGAAACAGATGCATCACACATTCACTATGAACCACTACTAAAAGAACGATKTGAACAYGAATGCATTGCAMATTKTKATCATYTTAYAATAAGKYCAAACAARAAACATAAGATTGATTACCCTATGGYYAATGAAATYCCARGTSMAAAAAGTAGAGKCAAATGCATATTRCTACCTGAACATGTACTAGAAAATCATCAACATATACAACATGTCCATAGTGAACAAACATTGACATTGACAAATAGTAATGACAAGTTTCAGATAAATTGTCATCAAGCAAAAGCAAGCCCAATTAAAAAGTGTAGGCTCAGTTATCACAAATTAAGAAAAATGGCACGAACAAAAAACAAATGCATTGACACATTCTCTATTGAACATGGCACAAATAGAGATGTAGGTGGACATTGTACATATTTTCTCAATGCAAAAACACCTCCTAGTCATAGAAAAAAAATGACATATCATAGATTGAAACAAATAGCACGTAGCAATGAAAACAAGAAAGAAGCGTCAACTACCAAATATTTCCACGTAAAAAATAAAGATGCAAAGCAAATTTATTGGCAACAAATTCAAGACACACCTAGCAACAAATGTGAAATATGTGAAGAATTGCATTTTGCAAAAAGCATTAAGTTTCTTACACATGACTTGGAAAAAGAGTATCGAAGCCTAACATCAAATAACAGGTCATTTTCAACTAAAAAGATATGTGCTTGTTGCAAAAGAGCACTTCAAAATGGAAAATTGCCAAAATTTGCAACACCTGAACAGATAAGACGTAACGTGTCATTACTGGTTACAAGTACACTTTCAGAACTTGAAGAGAGACTTGTATCATTGAGAATTGCATTTGGACAACTTAGACAATGGGGTTATAAACGATCCCAAATGGGCTTAACTGGATCAATTATCAATGTACTTGTCCACATTGATATTGTGCAAAAAGCATTGCCACATTTTGTGAATGAAACAAAAACAATCGCAGTTGCATTGAAAAGGCGCTTGCAATACAAAAATGCATATCAAACAGGAAAAGTACGTGTACACATTGTCATCAAAGCATTGCAAGAATTATGTTCTAGAACTTTATATAAGAATGAAAACATTTCTATAAATAAGGATCGGAATTATGTTCTAGAACAAGACAATGATAAATCCATTGAAACTGCACATATTAATAATGAAAGTGATACAGAAAATGAATTAGAAAGTTAAATACCTACAGAGATGTTAATACATGGATTCACAGCATCACAATGCATCCATGATTTGCAAGACAAGATCATTGAACTTGCACCAACTGAAGGAAAACATCCACTTGGGATTTTCAAGGATAAATATGCAAAAGAAATGAACTTTCCAACATTATTCTATGGAAATCCACGCGATGATGACATTACAAAGAGATTCAACTATCAAAAAATAGTGCAATGGGAGTTGCTACATGCAAGTCGTGATTTTTCATATCACACAACAAATTTGTTTTTCAAAACAGTGCAAATAATAATTGACAAAGTGCTCTCTCGCATATGGATACGAATAAGAAAATGATAGTTAAAAGGGAGAAAGCTATTAGCAAAAGATGTTAAGTACAAACCAAACTTAGAAAAAATATTGAAATCTGATATTGGATACATAGATTTCAATAACATTCGCATTTCTCTTGATTACCTGCAACATATGAAGAAAAATATATTTGCAATGATACGACAGTTGGGGCCTCCAACTTTTTTTGTCACATTTGCAATTGCAGAGCATCGATGGAATCCATTGGTGACAACATTAACTGAGTTGCATAAGAATAGAAAAAAGAGAAAGCACATTGAAACATTAGAAGATGACGAAATTGATTACCTAATAAGAAAAGACCCAGTCACATGTACTCGTTACTATAGACACAAAATCAATGCTATCAAACAATTGATATGCCATGATGAAATGTTCTTTGGAAAAGTGTTAGACTATTACTTTGTAACAGAGTTCCAAAATAGGGGAAGTGAACATGAACATGGATTGTTATGGATAGAAGACGCTCCAATATATGGAAAGAATAACAACTCTGAAATTGAAAATTTCCTGGACAAATACATAACTTGTAACACAGATCATTTGGATCTAGATATTGCCAAAATTTATAGGCATTGCCATACAAGAAGTTGTAGGAAGTGGAAGAATTCACATTGTAGATATAATTTCCCTATGTTTCCAATGAAAAGGACAATAGTCCTTGAACCAATTAATTTAGATGACAAAGCACTCAATGAGAAGTCGAAGTCTCTATTAGCATTTCTGGAAGGAAAAAATTATGATTGCTTAACAAGCTTCAAAGACTTCTTGATGGAAATTGAACTGATAGAAGATGAATACATACAATTAATACAATGTACAATAAAGCAACCAACAATTTTTCTAGAACGAAAACCTTCACATATTTGGAACAATAGTTTTGCAAGGGAAATGCCAAATTTATGGGATGCAAATACAGATGCACAGTATGTGATTAATGCTTATGTTGCAACATCATATTGCACTTCATACATGACCAAACTTGACAAAACTATGACAAATGCATTTCGAAGAATATGCAAAGAACGTGAAATAAGTAACATTGATGCTATACAAATTATACGTACACTTGGAAATACATTGCTTAATTTTCAACAAATGTCAGCTCAACAAATAGTGCATATTGCACTCTCTCTACCACTTCATTGTAGTTCAAGAGAGTGTATATTTATAAACACATCGCCAGTTGATGAACGGACATTTATGCTTAAGCCACCATCATTGTTAAAACAAGAACCTGACAATTCAGAAGATGTTATGTGTCATTCTATTATTGATTACTACATTGAACGTCCACATGACATTAAGCATATTTTTCTTGCAGAATTTGTATCTGAGTACAAGAAAAATGGCACACACATATCAAAAAGGAAAAAACCAAATGTGATACGATTTGTTAAATACAATAGACACATTGACTATGAAAATTTTTGTAGAGAGAAACTGCTATTGTACGTTCCATTTGAAGAAAGTGAAGATACATTGAAAAATAACTTACCAACATGGGAAGCTGCATATAGATTCTATTAAAGTATAATACAAATCAATGAAGCTAAATTTATATACAATATCAATCCAACATGGGGTGACCTCGAAAATGCAATTGAACAACTAGATACTAACCCTATGGATATTGATGGTACAATGACAAAAGAAGAGACCACTACAATCCATTCTGAACAATATGATTTAGCAACAGACTTGCAACGTCCTCAAAAATCCAATATGAAGAGATCCATTACCTTAGATTTCAAGTCAAAAACCACCCATTTTTCATAGGGAATGAAGAGTATTACAAAATTAGAAGAATGTTGAATAGAGAACAACAAGCAATTGTGAAAGACATTGCATACAAAAAAACATAGCGACATGCACATACCATTGTACTTATTCCTTACAAGTGGAGCAGGAATAGGCAAAACATTTACAGCAAAGGTGATATTCCAAAGCCTTATCCGAATCTATGATGCATATAATACAAATGATCCTTTGAAACCTAAGGGCTTGATATTGGCATATACAGGTAAG
>JZKD02S1658301.1:98591-117179 GCA_000966675.3 Picea glauca
ATACATAAATTACTAAAGGGTGATAATTATTGATTATTAGTACATGCACGAGACTTGTATGTACTAGCTACACATGCATTTCTTGTACATGTACACTAGTATGTATGAGTTTTCTTGACTTACTTACTGATAATGTCCGTTAATTGTTATGAACGTGTGAACCATGTTTCTTTTTTTTTGTACCATGAGATACCTTAACTTAGGGACGAAGTTTCCTGAAGGGTGGGTGTATGTAACGACCCTGCTTAAATAAATGTATAGGATTATTAATTATAATTAATTTGATAATCTGATTGTCCTAAAATGTTAGCTAAATAATAATTATTTCTTAAATAATATTAACTAATTAATTATTATTAATTACTTGTTCATATCTGTCAATGATTAATTAATTATTAATTGACTATTTAATTATGTGAGTAAAGAATTAAAGGGGTTAATAATTTAATTTATTAAAAACTTATGTATACGGAGGGGATAACAAACATTAAATAAAAGGATAAGAAACATTAAATAAAAAGACAAGACATTAAATAAGAGGATAAGATAATGAATGTAGGGATAAGGAAATTAATGAGGAGGAAAGGGTCAGTGAAGGAGGATATGACGGGAGGAGCCTTACGGGAAGGGGATCATCATTTTGGGGAAGGGAAGCATTTTGGAGGGGGAGGAGGGTTCTGGTTTCTTGGCTTGGATTTTTTGGTTCTGTGGTAGAGTTCTGCAGTCTTTGGGTATCATTACAGGGGGGCACCGGGTTGCTAGGGGTTTTGGGCACGGGGGCCAGGATTCCTTTCGATTTCCTGAAGCTAGGGAGTCAGAAAGACTGCTCCTAGATGGCTGGGAGGTCAGTCGGTTTGGGCAGAGCTGGTCAGCGCATCAAGCAGCAACACAACAGCAGGCTAGACAACCAGGTCAACGGAGAAATTAGCATCAGGAAGAGGTAATTAAATTTTATTATGTTTAGTTATTTTTCATGCTGTAAATAGATTTGAAGTCCTGCAGAATTTGTATGCTTGTAGGATGTGAATGAATGATTTAGGTATAGAGAAAGGAAATATATGTTAATTGAAATAAAAGTTGTATTTTATGGTCTCTACAATATCTCAAGAAGGAGTCAAGGTGGACCCTGAAAAAATAAAGGCAATCACAGAATGGCCTAAACCAAAGAACATATCAAAACTAAGGGGATTCCTTGGATTAACAGGTTATTATCGAAGATTTATCAAGAACTATGCTCATTTAAAAACACCCTTATCAAACTTGTTAAAGAAAAAATCCTTCAAATGGGATAATAGTGCACAAGAATGTTTTGAAACATTAAAAAGGGTTATGTCGTCTACACATGTATTAGCAACACCGGATTTTGCAAAACCCTTTGTAGTAGAATGTGATGCATCAGAAATTGGAATTGGAGCAGTATTAATGCAAGATGGCCACCCAATAGCATTTGAAATTCGAAAGCTCAACAAAAAGGAAGAGTTAAAATCTACCTATAATAAGGAAATGTTAGTTATTATGCATGCATTAGCTAAATGGCGACAATATCTCTTAGGAAGCAAATTTTTGATACGTATTGATCACAATAGTCTCCAATACTTACTAAGACAAAAAACATTGTCCACAGAACAACAAAAGTGGATGGAGAAACTTTCCACCTTTGATATGGAAATAATACACAAAAAGGGGAAAGACAATGTAGTTGTTGATGCATTATCATGAAATGATGAGGAAGTAAATGCATATGCAACAACAATAGTCATTCCAGATTGGTTGGATGAGATTTGAGTTGAGTATGCCAAAGATCATGAATCTAATTCCATAATCAACAATTTAGACCAAAACCCCAAATTTGAATGGAAAAATGACATTTTATGGTACAAGAATAGAATCTACCTAATTCCATCCTCAAAATTTAAAATGAAAGTTTTAAGGGAGTCACACAACTCCCCAACATCATGACATGTGGGTTTTTTCAAAACCTACTATAATGCACGACGATCATTCTATTGGAAAGGAATGAATAAGGAGATTCAAAGATTTGTTGTAGAATGTGAAATTTGTCAAAGGAATAAAAATGAAAATGTTATGATCCCAGGATTACTTCATCCCCTACATATTCCTGAACAAAAATGGGAAGAAATTTCAATGGATTTCATTGAAGGGCTACCCATGTTGCAGATGTTTTTTGCAAAATAGAGATGCAAAATGTAAAGGAAATTTCTGGAAAGAATTTTGCAAAAATATAGGTATATCTCTTAATATGATCTCTGCCTATCACCCACAAACAAATGAACAAACATAAATTGTAAATAAATTCTTAGAAACTTAACTTAATAGCAAGAATAGGCGAATCCAACAAAGCTCCATTCATTAGTGCATGCCAAAATCCTCTGTAAAGTCGTGTGCATAACATAACTACCATGTACAAGGAGATCAACATCATGATTGAAAAAATGAGCATCTTATTTGTAGTGCTATATGTGCACAAATTGTACCTGAGAAAGAACGAGTATCTATGCCTTAGACTGTTCGTTTGAATCAATCATAACAACCTTTTCTCCTCCAGTGGTTGGCATTCTGGACCAACGTGTGTATGGCTATAAACAAATTTCTGAAGTCTCGAGAAAAGCCAGCGAAATAGAAACAGATAGGGGAAATGTTGCTTCATTGGCGGAGGCACTTTACATAGCAAACACTATTCCTATGGCTATGTGCTGCCTCATTTACTCCTTTCTCTACCGAGCATATTCGAAAGATCGTGACAGAGCTCACCTTGAATGGCAGTAGAATTGGAGATGTGGCAGCAGGTCACTTTTGTCTCTAGACGCAAAATCTGTTATCCAATTTTCTCCCAGTTTAAACAATCTTTTAAACAACCATGGGAAGCTTCCTCTTGCCAAGAGGCGTGCAGGAGGTCCTCCAAGTCGCGGCTAAAGAGGTAAAAATTATTTAGGTAACAATTTTTTATTTTTTTTTACTTATTAATGATAGCATTTGGTAGAGCTCCAGTGAAGAGTATTTCTCTAATATAAAATATTGTATATTAAAGAGTGTATTTCTTATAGTTTAAGTGGATATGTTATTATAATGCAATAAATTAAATTAAATTGGAATTTTTTTTAATTTATAAAATAATTTATTATCGTAAAAATTAAAAAAAAATATAAATTTATAGGATAATTTAAATAAATATAAAGATTAAAAATGTAATATTTTTTTAAATAATATGTTGAATATATTTATATGTGATTAATAAAATATAAAAAAATAAATAAATGATAAAAACATATAAATTACAATTTTTATCTCTTTCCATATTTATTAAATTCAAATTCAAATAAATATATTTAGGGAAAACTGGATCCCTCTGATTTAAGCGAGATCCACTAGATACATTACATTTAAACTTAAAAAACCTTACCCTCCCTTAAAAACATCCTTAATAAAATTAAACTAAATTATTAAATGAAAATTTATTTTCATTACATTAATAACAATATATAAATTAATATTAATATTATTAACAATAGATTAATTACATTAACAAAACTACTTCTTAAAATTGTATTAAAACAATTAAAAATACTTTTTTTAATGATATTAAAATTATAATTGATAAAAACATTATGTCTTTACATTAATATAATTAATAAAGTAAATAGAATTAAATAATAAACTATAAATGATAGTAAAAAATTTATCATCACATTAAATTAACATTTAATACAATTAATAATGTAATGTAATTAATAAATTATTGAAACCCTAAAATTCTTTAAATTGAAAACGTTTTTAGTTTTTAAAGCCGATCTTAATGATTCACCTCCTTTAATGCAGTATTTATCTATGCTCTTCATACTTATTTTTACCTAGGCTTAGATGTCCTGATAATGAGTCCTGATATAGACTCGAAATGTGGACCTCTTATCTTTACTCAAACTTAAATGTCGTGATAATGGATCCTCATATAAACTCGAAATGAATAATTAATACTGTGGATCCTCTAAAGCTTCAAAAATCTATATTAATTAAATATATTTAATAAAAAATAATTAATAATTTAATAAAATCCCTAAACTATCAAAATTTTAGTAAAACATTATCAAAACTTAATAAAAAATAATAATAATTTAAGTTAACTGCTAAGTTATATATCTTGATAACGTCCATTCATTGTTTTGACAAATTGATGTAATATAGAATTGTATTCAATTGTACACATAGTAAAATGTTAGTATATAACATATTTTCCAAATTTGTACTCTTCCTATATTCATGGACTACAATTTAATGAAATATAAAATTCTAGTTTCTATCCTTTCCAAAGGATTGGTTGGCCACTAATACTTAGAGAGAATATGTTTTATGCATTGAAGAGATCCAAGTAAACAATATTTGATACTCATTCATTATTTTGACAAATTGATATAACTGAAAAAATTATATATATATATTAAAAACTTTGGGTTTAGATAATATGTACGTGTACATACAAGCATATTTGAAAACTCTTAGTTTAAATAATATATAATAGAAATTTAAATAATATATAATAGAAATTAAATAAAGAAAGTTGTATACATCATACTAGTTTAAATATATGTTATATTTTTGAAAATCATGAATAATATATAATAGAAATTAAATTGAGAGAGTTATATATATTATGTTAACTTGAATATAAGTTATATTTTTTAAAACTCTAGGTTTAAATAATAGATATAAGGTGAAAATTAGTTTGTTGTTACAAGGAAAATCTTTTTATGGCTAGGGGTAAACCACAACAGACGGAAATGACTGCAGAAATCAACTCTAATCTCAAGTATGTTATATAAGTAAATATGTTAACAAGACAAGATAAGAGGCCTACCTCATCCAAATGTTCGATGAAGTCCATCGTTGAGCACTTGACTCAAAGCAATATACCTGCAACTAGTCCTCAACAACCAAGCAACGCAAGCATATGGTGATAATATATGATGTTAGCATATTCAATAGCATAATCCATTAACATTCATAACAAATACGCCCATGGAATAATAATTCAAATGTTTGCAAGATATTAATTGGACGAGAAAAGAGTATTTCTATTAAGATATAATCAGCAGAAGTGAATGAGTTACATAATTCTGTGTCGGCATGGTTCGGAACCGAGAAACTAAGTTCCTTCTAGCTGGGCCTCCACCAAAGGCAAACTCATATAAGAGAGACAATGAAGTTCTCAATCAGTAAGGGAAGAGCTTGGGGGTTGAACAATGTGTTCAGATTTAAAGGATAAAGGGATGTAGACTCAATGTGAAGTGAATAATTTCTCTAGAGTAACTTTGCTCTCAAAGTTGAATTATTTCTCCTCTTTTCCATAGCTCGGATTTGGCACATTTATAGCCTTCAAGTGGAACTGAAGGGTCGAGTCAAAACGTTTCCAGTATATGGAAGGCCAAGGATCATTGATCTTATGACGTCACATCGAAACCCAACACCATTTTTCAATTTTGGGCACATTTCTTGATGTACGCAGGCTGTAGTGGTGCAACCTATGTATATGCATGTTGTAATGTAGGCAAGGCACGTATATGTGGAAAAATTATGTTTTTAGCTCTGGGATTTGCAAAAAGGGGCTTCAAGTCTGCATAGGGAAATGGAAAAAGGCCTTATGTGCAAGATTGCATGGGGTGAGGCAAATATTGCTATAACAAATGCCCCCTAATGTGTGAGATCAGAGGAGTATCTGTGATGGACGAAGTTCATTATAAAAACCTAGAAGTGGAGTAATGGGGACCCAGCTGGAAGAACTAGTTGTTACATGTCAATTTGAATTACATTGCAGATCCACGTGAAAATATACTAAACAACTATCAATGGCCATGAATAAGCAAATACAAATGTGGTTACATGCCAAAGGTTGTCATGGTCATGAACAAGGCCCAGTAACACTAGTCTCAAAATCAATCTAAAGATATATGTATACAATGGAGTACAATCTGATCTCCCATGGTCACTGAAGTCACACAGGTATTGGTTGAATGAAAAGGTAGCAACAGCTCAGGAAAGATGCCACTACAAAATGATGTCTTCAAGTCTTCTACACAATCCGCCAAAGGTGCAAGTCTACATCATGTGAATAAAGGAGTTGAGGTCAAACACAATGAGACTTTGTTTGATTACCAGTCATTGAGGTATACCGTTAACAAACACGAGACAACCTACCAATGATGAAAGTAGGTATCAAGGCACTGAGTACATTATTACAAATGTGAATAAAGGAGTCAGGGTCGAACACTTGAAGAATCCATTGACCAGGATACATTGATGTATTCCCAACTGTCTATGGCAAGAGAACCTGCCACTAATGATTGCAAGCCTCTAGGTACTCATAGGACTCTAGGTCTCGTTTCCAGAATATATGAGTTGAATTCGATGGAAGGAGACTCGCTGAAAGGAGAGCATTGAGGCATTTCTCATCATTCAGCACGAGGTACAAAGCAGGAGCTTGATGATTTGGAGGAAATTGAATGAAGAACATGTTCACGAACCAACGACCATGTGCGTCTTTCGCTTGTGCCAAGTGAAAGCGGTACACAAAAAGGACCCTTTGATGAGCAGCCAGTGAGGAAAAATTGTTGATAAAGGCGAGGAAACCACCAATAAGGCTAATGGAATCCAAGAGACTGCACAAATCCCAATGTGTGAATAGATGTCTTGTCGTTGAACACAAGGGAAACCACCCGGTCAACAACCAATGATGAAATGTCAACTGTTGGGTTCAAGGTTACCTACTAATGAGGAAAGTAGGACCAGTGTGTGCAATAGGACTATAGCTTCATGTGATTCTGAAACAAACTGAGGGTATAATCGACATGCAAAGTCAAGAGTTCTGAGGAATGGTCGACACATGTTGATAGACATCCTTTGAACAAGAGCATGAGACATATGGAAGACTTTGGCAGCATAAACTCAATGATGAAACCATGAGATGCAAAAGGCATCAATAAAACTCTCCACGGGGACTGGAAGAGTAACCAGTCGGGGGAGTAAACTCTCTGTAACGAGCTCAGCTTCCTAAGGCCATGCTAAACCCAAAATTATGATGACAAGTGAACTCAAAAAATTCATGCTCTGTTCAAAGGTGACACGACTGCTGCCAATATAAGATAATACTCCATTCTCGCTTGTCTTTTTTTGTTTTTTCATAGTCAAATGAATGTTATGATACAGAGGAGGAAACGAGTGTCGTAAGTAAGCAAAACTAGTTCTAGCAGTGGAACATACCTATGCTCAATGCAAGGAGGTGCATACAGGAGATGGACACTCAGTGGAATGTTCCCCCTTGGGTATAGGGTGTCAAGTTGCAAAGGATATAAACAAGGCTTTGTTTGGTTGAGGATGCAAAACTAATGAGGCAAACAGTTTATAACGCAAAGCGAGAACCAACAATAGGCTCAATACTACAAGCAAGGGCATGAGATACAATCACAACTTAACGCCAAACGTCATTTTCATAATTTTAGTCTACTTGGTTTGAAAAAGAGATAAATGTGTACCAAATAGACGTCCTTTCAAATCCAATTTACGAGTGTGAAAGAGACAAGTTCACTCGGCAATATTTTCTCTTTTTGAAAACGAGTTAGAAAAGAGCTTAAATCAAACTCGCCTAGGAGTCCTCTAGGTATAGGTTAGCATGTTTATGAGTGAGAAATAAGATTCAGCGTAAAGTCATGTATTAGCTATAAGGGACTCCTGGTCCTACGGAAAAAATCTCTGCATGGGCACCAAATGAAGTAGAGGATCTAACTAGGGTACCCATGTTTTGTAAGTCTCTACTTGATAATGACACATCTTGTAGCAGATAGAGAGTTCTGTGTCGCTAAAAAAATGGGTTCGTACCTAAGGAAAATGAGTGACATTTATAGGACAATGCAAGTGTGTATGATGGAATAGATACCTATCATATATGTTGGGTAGCGAAAATACCTGCATGTAGTTACGAACGGTCGACATAACACTAAAAACCACAAGAATCCCTGGTGAAAACTACAAAAACCAACTCAATCCACTATTGTATTAGTTCAGTAGGCGAAAATACGATCTGAAACTATGCAAAGTGGGTAAAAATTGCTATAAATAGTAGTAAAAACCAAAATTTACTATGTCATTTGACATTTTTACCCAAATAGTGAATTTTGGAACAAATTACCTCTGATATTCGACTAGTGATTGTAGGAGCGACGAGTGATGGAATCAACAACCGTCTGGACCAGGTAATTCCTCTTCTCCTCCTCTTTCTTTCTAGTGGATTACATTTTGTATTTAGGCTTGAATTTTTAAGTTATCTAGGGCGCAAATCAAAATTTTAGGTGTATGCGGGCTACCATTCATCGGGTCGCGTATACGCACAATTATACGCGACTGTCTAAAAGACAACCATCGTATACTCAACCCTATACATGACTATGAATACTGCAGCGCACGTATATGTATGTAAACAATTTTTTTGATGGCTGCTAACTCAAAAAGTGATGTTTCTCTCGCAGGATGGTGCTAGAGTGGAGGGAAAGGGAACATGATGAGGTAGATGTTGCTGTGGAAAGAGATCTGGGGGGGGAAATGGCCTTGAAATTATGTGGGTTGTACAATTTTTGGGCACTCAAAGGGATGAGGGTCCAAGTGAGGTTGCTACAGTTGCTCGTGGATTACTAGGATTCAGACAGTGAAAGATTCAACCTTGATGGGAAACCATTAAGGATTGAAGTCGAGGATATTTACTTCTTGACAGGGTTGTCACGTCGGGGTGAGGTGGTGAACCTCAAAGACCGAGGAGCTTAGATCAGTATGAAGATAGAAGAATAAATAGATGCTCACTACATAGTAGGGACCGAAAAGGTCCGGATTCAAATCCCCATCCGAGCGATAAACAATCTAAGCCTCAAGATTGTTGTCCTTGTTTTGACAGGATCACAGGATCGACTTCATTGCACCAGGCATCGAGGTCACTAATGTTCTACTTCCTAGAGTGTTTGAGACCCACAGTGTATGATTGGTGCACCTCACTACTGGCTAATATGAAGAGCCAGTTGACAGAATGCAAACAGGGTGATAAGAGGAACTTTGGGTTTGCTTCCATCTTGTGTAGCTTTTTCTTCGAGCAGTTTCCAAGTTTGGGACCTAGAGTTGAGATCATTCCTCAAGGACCTTGCGATCCAGCCATGGCACCATGGACCGAGGTGATGAGACGCTAGGGGGGAAGTAGGGTGCCCACACCTTACAACGTTGATTTCTTTTATTGGTGGAGACAACAGGTCATTGCTTTGGATGACTACCCCTATACAATGATCAACTTTAGAGGGGACTCTGACATGCCATTTCCACCAGGGACTGCCTATGGGGACATAGGTATGTCAAAGTTTTTAAATATTTCATTCTTTTGTATGTCTGTATAGGAAAACAAAAATATTTTTGGATGATGTTTAAGTACTAACTAGACACGTATGTGACGTAGACGTAGCTCTGCGATGGCCAGACGGGCTTCCATGACATCGTTAGAGGCACCGGGGAGATGAGGCGGCGGGAGGAGAAGTAGAGAGAGTCCTTCAAAACATGTAGGAAAACCTGTCTTGTTTGACACAAAGGATTATGATGGTTCAGGTAGAGGATTTTTCGGAGGCTATGCAGTGGCAAGTGGTTGGTGTGCCTAGAGCTTGGGTTCGACTCTTTCGGTGTCTCGCAAACACTGTCATTTTTTATCATGGCACACATCCAGCGCCACATGCGTAGATGTCATGGATTTTGTATTATCGGTTGTATATATGTATTGAAGGTGTTGACTCCAATTTTGTACTATAAACATCATATTTTTTGAAATATATATAAAACATGGTTCTTCGGATTTACTTATATTACAATGTGTATGAGAATGTTTTATTTGTTTTAGTTATGTGACAAATGCCAATCTAAAATGAATTAGCATAAGCATTGGATACATGATTAGAACTCCTAGGTATGTGATGATAAGTAATAAAATCAAATTTTCATTCTAAAAGGCATACCCATAGGAATCGTCGGAGTAACGTAGGGTCACGCACACAGTAACTATCGTTCAACTGACATACTACTAATTGGGAATCTAGGCGAAGTTCTAAAGAGCGAATACCATGTGAATGGCATTGTGCAAAAATTTTATAACGACGCTATATTCAACCACATTATTCATGGATGGACCTAGGGATACGCCACCTGAAGACACCAGTAGACCCTCGAGTGAGTAAACCACCCAAGCGGCGGAAGCCAAGTTCCGTGTATGATGACTAGCTCCGTCTGCGAATCCTAAGTAGACCGACGACTCTGTTGACATCTGCCAACCAAGGGAAAACTCAATAAGTAAGTTGAAGAAAAAAATAAATGGAAAAGATATATACACTAAATTACATTAGTATGCAAANTAGCATAATCCATTAACATTCATAACAAATACGCCCATGGAATAATAATTCAAATGTTTGCAAGATATTAATTGGACGAGAAAAGAGTATTTCTATTAAGATATAATCAGCAGAAGTGAATGAGTTACATAATTCTGTGTCGGCATGGTTCGGAACCGAGAAACTAAGTTCCTTCTAGCTGGGCCTCCACCAAAGGCAAACTCATATAAGAGAGACAATGAAGTTCTCAATCAGTAAGGGAAGAGCTTGGGGGTTGAACAATGTGTTCAGATTTAAAGGATAAAGGGATGTAGACTCAATGTGAAGTGAATAATTTCTCTAGAGTAACTTTGCTCTCAAAGTTGAATTATTTCTCCTCTTTTCCATAGCTCGGATTTGGCACATTTATAGCCTTCAAGTGGAACTGAAGGGTCGAGTCAAAACGTTTCCAGTATATGGAAGGCCAAGGATCATTGATCTTATGACGTCACATCGAAACCCAACACCATTTTTCAATTTTGGGCACATTTCTTGATGTACGCAGGCTGTAGTGGTGCAACCTATGTATATGCATGTTGTAATGTAGGCAAGGCACGTATATGTGGAAAAATTATGTTTTTAGCTCTGGGATTTGCAAAAAGGGGCTTCAAGTCTGCATAGGGAAATGGAAAAAGGCCTTATGTGCAAGATTGCATGGGGTGAGGCAAATATTGCTATAACAAATGCCCCCTAATGTGTGAGATCAGAGGAGTATCTGTGATGGACGAAGTTCATTATAAAAACCTAGAAGTGGAGTAATGGGGACCCAGCTGGAAGAACTAGTTGTTACATGTCAATTTGAATTACATTGCAGATCCACGTGAAAATATACTAAACAACTATCAATGGCCATGAATAAGCAAATACAAATGTGGTTACATGCCAAAGGTTGTCATGGTCATGAACAAGGCCCAGTAACACTAGTCTCAAAATCAATCTAAAGATATATGTATACAATGGAGTACAATCTGATCTCCCATGGTCACTGAAGTCACACAGGTATTGGTTGAATGAAAAGGTAGCAACAGCTCAGGAAAGATGCCACTACAAAATGATGTCTTCAAGTCTTCTACACAATCCGCCAAAGGTGCAAGTCTACATCATGTGAATAAAGGAGTTGAGGTCAAACACAATGAGACTTTGTTTGATTACCAGTCATTGAGGTATACCGTTAACAAACACGAGACAACCTACCAATGATGAAAGTAGGTATCAAGGCACTGAGTACATTATTACAAATGTGAATAAAGGAGTCAGGGTCGAACACTTGAAGAATCCATTGACCAGGATACATTGATGTATTCCCAACTGTCTATGGCAAGAGAACCTGCCACTAATGATTGCAAGCCTCTAGGTACTCATAGGACTCTAGGTCTCGTTTCCAGAATATATGAGTTGAATTCGATGGAAGGAGACTCGCTGAAAGGAGAGCATTGAGGCATTTCTCATCATTCAGCACGAGGTACAAAGCAGGAGCTTGATGATTTGGAGGAAATTGAATGAAGAACATGTTCACGAACCAACGACCATGTGCGTCTTTCGCTTGTGCCAAGTGAAAGCGGTACACAAAAAGGACCCTTTGATGAGCAGCCAGTGAGGAAAAATTGTTGATAAAGGCGAGGAAACCACCAATAAGGCTAATGGAATCCAAGAGACTGCACAAATCCCAATGTGTGAATAGATGTCTTGTCGTTGAACACAAGGGAAACCACCCGGTCAACAACCAATGATGAAATGTCAACTGTTGGGTTCAAGGTTACCTACTAATGAGGAAAGTAGGACCAGTGTGTGCAATAGGACTATAGCTTCATGTGATTCTGAAACAAACTGAGGGTATAATCGACATGCAAAGTCAAGAGTTCTGAGGAATGGTCGACACATGTTGATAGACATCCTTTGAACAAGAGCATGAGACATATGGAAGACTTTGGCAGCATAAACTCAATGATGAAACCATGAGATGCAAAAGGCATCAATAAAACTCTCCACGGGGACTGGAAGAGTAACCAGTCGGGGGAGTAAACTCTCTGTAACGAGCTCAGCTTCCTAAGGCCATGCTAAACCCAAAATTATGATGACAAGTGAACTCAAAAAATTCATGCTCTGTTCAAAGGTGACACGACTGCTGCCAATATAAGATAATACTCCATTCTCGCTTGTCTTTTTTTGTTTTTTCATAGTCAAATGAATGTTATGATACAGAGGAGGAAACGAGTGTCGTAAGTAAGCAAAACTAGTTCTAGCAGTGGAACATACCTATGCTCAATGCAAGGAGGTGCATACAGGAGATGGACACTCAGTGGAATGTTCCCCCTTGGGTATAGGGTGTCAAGTTGCAAAGGATATAAACAAGGCTTTGTTTGGTTGAGGATGCAAAACTAATGAGGCAAACAGTTTATAACGCAAAGCGAGAACCAACAATAGGCTCAATACTACAAGCAAGGGCATGAGATACAATCACAACTTAACGCCAAACGTCATTTTCATAATTTTAGTCTACTTGGTTTGAAAAAGAGATAAATGTGTACCAAATAGACGTCCTTTCAAATCCAATTTACGAGTGTGAAAGAGACAAGTTCACTCGGCAATATTTTCTCTTTTTGAAAACGAGTTAGAAAAGAGCTTAAATCAAACTCGCCTAGGAGTCCTCTAGGTATAGGTTAGCATGTTTATGAGTGAGAAATAAGATTCAGCGTAAAGTCATGTATTAGCTATAAGGGACTCCTGGTCCTACGGAAAAAATCTCTGCATGGGCACCAAATGAAGTAGAGGATCTAACTAGGGTACCCATGTTTTGTAAGTCTCTACTTGATAATGACACATCTTGTAGCAGATAGAGAGTTCTGTGTCGCTAAAAAAATGGGTTCGTACCTAAGGAAAATGAGTGACATTTATAGGACAATGCAAGTGTGTATGATGGAATAGATACCTATCATATATGTTGGGTAGCGAAAATACCTGCATGTAGTTACGAACGGTCGACATAACACTAAAAACCACAAGAATCCCTGGTGAAAACTACAAAAACCAACTCAATCCACTATTGTATTAGTTCAGTAGGCGAAAATACGATCTGAAACTATGCAAAGTGGGTAAAAATTGCTATAAATAGTAGTAAAAACCAAAATTTACTATGTCATTTGACATTTTTACCCAAATAGTGAATTTTGGAACAAATTACCTCTGATATTCGACTAGTGATTGTAGGAGCGACGAGTGATGGAATCAACAACCGTCTGGACCAGGTAATTCCTCTTCTCCTCCTCTTTCTTTCTAGTGGATTACATTTTGTATTTAGGCTTGAATTTTTAAGTTATCTAGGGCGCAAATCAAAATTTTAGGTGTACGCGGGCTACCATTCATCGGGTCGCGTATACGCACAATTATACGCAACTGTCTAAAAGACAACCATCGTATACTCAACCCTATACACGACTATGAATATTGCGGCCCACGTATATGTATGTAAACAATTTTTTTGATGGTTGCTAACTCAAAAAGTGATGTTTCTCTCGCAGGATGGTGCTAGAGTGGAGGGAAAGGGAACATGATGAGGTAGATGTTGTTGCGGAAAGAGATTTGGGGGGGCAAATGGCCTTGAAATTATGTGGGTTGTACAATTTTTGGGCACTCAAAGGGATGAGGGTCCAAGTGAGGTTGCTACAGTTGCTCGTGGATTACTAGGATTCAGACAGTGAGAGATTCAACCTTGATGGGCAACCATTAAGGATTCAAGTCGAGGATATTTACTTCTTGACGGGGTTGTCGCGTCGGGGTGAGGTGGTGAACCTCAAAGATCGGGGAGCTCAGAGCATTATGAAGATAGAAGAATACATAGATGCTCACTGCATAGTAGGGATTGAAAAGGTCCGGATTCAAATCCCCATCCGAGCGATAAACAATCTAAGCCTCAAGATTGTTGTCCTTGTTTTGACAGGATCACAGGATCGACTTCATTGCACTAGGCATCAAGGTCGCTTATGTTCTACTTCATAGAGTGTTTGAGACCCACAGTGTATGATTGGTGCACCTCACTACTGGATAATATGAAGAGCCAATTGACAGAATGCAAACAGGGTGATAAGAGGAACTTTGGGTTTTCTTCCATCTTGTGTAGCTTTTTCTTCGAGCAGTTTCCAAGTTTGGGACCTAGAGTTGAGATCATTCCTCAAGGACCTTGCGATCCAGCCATGGCACCATGGACCGAGGTGATGAGACGCTAGGGGGGAAGTAGGGTGCCCACACCTTACAACGTTGATTTCTTTTATTGGTGGAGACAACAGGTCATTGCTTTGGATGACTACCCCTATACAATGATCAACTTTAGAGGGGACTCTGACATGCCATTTCCACCAGGGACTGCCTATGGGGACATAGGTATGTCAAAGTTTTTAAATATTTCATTCTTTTGTATGTCTGTATAGGAAAACAAAAATATTTTTGGATGATGTTTAAGTACTAACTAGACACGTATGTGACGTAGACGTAGCTCTGCGATGGCCAGACGGGCTTCCATGACATCGTTAGAGGCACCGGGGAGATGAGGCGGCGGGAGGAGAAGTAGAGAGAGTCCTTCAAAACATGTAGGAAAACCTGTCTTGTTTGACACAAAGGATTATGATGGTTCAGGTAGAGGATTTTTCGGAGGCTATGCAGTGGCAAGTGGTTGGTGTGCCTAGAGCTTGGGTTCGACTCTTTCGGTGTCTCGCAAACACTGTCATTTTTTATCATGGCACACATCCAGCGCCACATGCGTAGATGTCATGGATTTTGTATTATCGGTTGTATATATGTATTGAAGGTGTTGACTCCAATTTTGTACTATAAACATCATATTTTTTGAAATATATATAAAACATGGTTCTTCGGATTTACTTATATTACAATGTGTATGAGAATGTTTTATTTGTTTTAGTTATGTGACAAATGCCAATCTAAAATGAATTAGCATAAGCATTGGATACATGATTAGAACTCCTAGGTATGTGATGATAAGTAATAAAATCAAATTTTCATTCTAAAAGGCATACCCATAGGAATCGTCGGAGTAACGTAGGGTCACGCACACAGTAACTATCGTTCAACTGACATACTACTAATTGGGAATCTAGGCGAAGTTCTAAAGAGCGAATACCATGTGAATGGCATTGTGCAAAAATTTTATAACGACGCTATATTCAACCACATTATTCATGGATGGACCTAGGGATACGCCACCTGAAGACACCAGTAGACCCTCGAGTGAGTAAACCACCCAAGCGGCGGAAGCCAAGTTCCGTGTATGATGACTAGCTCCGTCTGCGAATCCTAAGTAGACCGACGACTCTGTTGACATCTGCCAACCAAGGGAAAACTCAATAAGTAAGTTGAAGAAAAAAATAAATGGAAAAGATATATACACTAAATTACATTAGTATGCAAATATTTACGCCCAAGCTTGGGGCTCAAGCGTAATATATTTTCAAGTAGAGCCCATTCCTAGGCTCGGCCAACATGTTCCCTTCATAATATTCTAATTCATAGGCTCCTTTTTCTAAGACACGTCGCACGATATACGGACCGTGCCACATGGGTTTGAATTTGCCTTCCCCCAACGGTTCTTTGGCTTGATCATATAAAAGGACCAAGTCACCCTCAGCGTACAACCGAGGATAGACAGACTTATCGTATTGGACCTTGACACATCTTGTATTCACTTCAATGGTTGTAAAGGCATCGCGACGCTGCTCGTCAAGGCTCTCTAGATGTACAAGGCATCGCTCGAGATCGAAAGTGTCAGGGAGGAGTGTGACTGCCAATCTAAGAGAAGGGATACCACATTCAATAGGTAAGATTGACTCCACACCATGTACTAACTAGAAAGGAGAAAATCTGGTGACAGTCTTGAGCGAGGTTCGATATGCCCAAAGTGCGGGATATAGCATAATATGTCAGTCCAATTTTTTCTAGCTGACGATTTTCTGCAAAATGGTCTTGAGAGACTTGTTGACGGCCTTTACCTATCCATTTTCCTAGGGGTAGTAAGGGAAATAATGACCATGCTTAAACCCCATCTTGAATGCTAGCTCTTCCATCATTTCATTATGAAAGTGACTGCCATGATTAATGACAATCTCACTCGGGATTACGAACTTGGCAATAATTTGATTGAATACGAAGAAGGCGACAATTTTCCCGTTGAATTTAATTGTAGGAATGGCCTCGGCCCACTTAGTAAAGTAGTCTATGGCCATGATAATGTGTTGATGCCCCCCAACCGAAGTTGGGTTGCAATCCACAAAGTCCACCCCCCACTTGGTGAAGGGACCGACGATAATGATTGGATGGAGAGGAGCTGGGTGCGAGTGCATTTTCTGAGTGAACACCTAGCAGGGGTGACACTTCTTAACCAATTCAACGCAATCTTTAAAGATAGATGGCCATAAATAACTGACTCGCAAAATTTTCTAGGCTATCGCAAGCTCCGATAGATGACCACTACAAGCCCCACTGTGGAAATCATTTAGAACTGACTCAGCTTCTTCGTGAGTTAAACAATGATGTAGAATATTGTCTATTCTTCAACGATACAGAGTGTCGTCGATGATAAGGTAATTCTTATCTTGGTATTGTACACGTTGTCGGTCATATCACGAGAGATGCTGAGGGAACTTCAAAGTTTGAAGATAGAGAACAATGTATCCATACCAGGGGTTAGACGACAAGACAAGGAAAATGTGTTCATTCGCAAAATAATTAACATGAATAACATCCTCACCCAATCATGGAAAGTCAGATATTAACTCTGCAAAGACTAGTTATTTCTTGGATTTCGCAAAAGCAAAATTGAGATCGAACTCTTGCAAAATGACAATCCATTTATTGTATTTTCCCCTATGATACTCCTGGTAAGGACGTATTGAAATGGATTGACATCAACAATCACAATAGTTTTGCAAATAAATATATAATGGCGTAATCGTTGGACTGCGTGGACGACAGCCAAAGCTAGCTTTTCAACATGAGAATATTTGAGCTCAGGACCGACTAAGTTTCGACTAAGATAGTAGATGACGTGCTCGTGGAGATCATCATCCTCCTTAACCAAAACCATACCAATCATCTCTTCGGACGCGGTGACATAAAGCAAGTAATCTCTACTATAGTCCGGAGACTTCAATAAAGGCGTCGATACCAAGGCTTTCTTCAAAGCATCGAAGGATTTATGGGCTCGCTCATCCCAGAAAAAAGGGGTGTCCTTCTTTGCAAGACGCATGAAACCCTTAGTAATATTGGCATAGTTTACTATAAACTGTCATAAAAAGTTAGCTTTCCCCTATAAACCTTGAAGCTGTCGAATAGTGCGCGGGGGAGGCAATCAAAGTATTTCCTCAACCTTTAACGGATCTACAATGATCCCAGTCTCATAGACTAAAAATCCTAGAAGACGTCGAGACCTAACGCAAAATATGCATTTATGAGGGTTCAACCGGATTCGATAATGACGACATCTTTCAAAAACTAGTCAAAGGTGCTTAGGGTGATCCACTCTCTTACGAGAGTGATCAACAATATCATCAAGATAAGCTTCAACTATATGCTTAAGATTGTGCAATGCGAAGGTCATAGCAGATTGGAAGGTTGCTTCGACGTTTTTAAGGCCGAAAGGCATCTTCCGGTATGCGAAAGTACCCCAAGGACAAATAAATGTTGTCTTATGTTGATCCTCAGGTTTAATTTGAATTTGGTTATATCCTGAAAATCTATCCATGAAAGAAAAAACTTTGCTTCCCACACACTCGTCGAGAATCTGATTGATGAAAGATGTCGGGAAGTTGTCTTTAGGACAAGCTTTGTTCAGGTTGCGAAAATCCATGCATACACGGATGGTTCCTTCCTTCTTATTTACAAGAACTTTATTGGATACCCATTCAGTCAAGGGAACCGGGTAGATAAAGCCAACATTAAGTAGTTTCTCTACATATGCCTTAATAGCAGGGGACTTCCGAGGATTGACAGCTCTAAGACGTTGTCAAACAGGCTTAGCATCTGGGTAAGTTTTAATCTCATGTTCGACAATTCAAGGGTCGATTCCTGGCATCTCTTCATATGACCAAGAAAATACATCTTGAAATTCCTTGAAGAGCTCAGTGTA
>JZKD02S1658312.1:15649-35424 GCA_000966675.3 Picea glauca
TTTTTGTTTTTCAAATGGAGAAGGGATAAAACCATCAAGAAAAGATGGAGAAGTTGGTGGGGTTTTAGGGGGTTCCTCACCACCTCCTTCTTTTTTATCTTCTGTATGAGATGGTCCACCTTGTTCACCTATCTTTCGATCTTGATAGAGCTCCTCTACCATCGTTTGCATTCTCATGAAAGCTTTCAGAAATTCCCCTTCAGAAGGGATAGAAGAAGCTACTTCTCCTTTTGGTGAAGACATCCTTCTTCTTCTTGATCCAATCTCTGGATCGAACTCTTCAAGTTATCCTTCACCACGCTGAAGCTTGGATCTTATTAACATCAAATCACAAAGCAATGGTTAACCTCGCTCTGATAACAACTTGATCTAAAACTTGATCTAAAATTCAAGATCTTTTAACCATTATTTGCATGTGAATTTTTAACTGTTAACCATCTTTGTAATGCAAAATTAAAGAACATCCATCAAGCACATGAACACATAAACATGTAAGAAAACCATTTATGAACAAGAATTGGTAACGGAGTTCACCAGACTTCCTGGCTACGTCTCTGGTCCACTCCAACAGTGAGACCGCTCTTTAATTAATCTTAAATGCTTAGCAATTACAATGAAAGGCTTACATAAGAGCTCCCAAAAACCAACTTTCAGATCTGCGATTCTGGGCAGAAACAGACATCATAGGTGGCTGGAAAACGTCATTCTGCAACTTTTGATTATAAACTAAAGTATGCTTGTCTCACTCAAATGGGATCTAGAGGAACTTTTATGTTCGGTTACTCTGATGACAAAACATATAGAATATTCAGAATCCTCTCGAAATTCGGCAACTTTTGAGTATAAAGTCGACCTATTTCTGAGTAGGTTGCCTAGAACACCTCCTGACATGAATTCCAATGCAGCCTCTACCTGTTAGATCCATACAGTTTCGAAAAGCGTACCACTCCTCTTCTAGAGGCACTTTTTTGTTCGGCTACTTTGATGAAGAAACAGAGAGCATATTCAGAATCCCCTCGAAATTCTGCAACTTTTGAGTATAAATTCAATCTATTTCTGAGCAGGTCGCCTGGGACACCTCTTGGAACGAATTCCAATGCAGCGTATGCCAACTTCCCCTGCCTCATTTTGCGTGCCCCGCTAAATAAGCAGAGTCACTAACCAGTTTGCCAAACTTAGCGAACCTCCTCCAGATTTGGCAGAAATCCGCCATATTTTGCTGGATCCACCAAACTGCTAGCTTTTAGAAGGTGACACGTCATGCTGATGTCAACATCCATACCACTGACGTCATCAGTGTCACCTATTCACTATTTCATTTTTTATCGTCGTTTTCGAAAAACTTCAGAGTGTCATAACTTCTTCATACGATCTCCATTTGAGAAAGTAAATATATGGCTGGAATCGGGAGAACGAGCCGGACGTAATAGTGTTGGTTTCATACAATTTTAAGAACTTTGATTTTTGAGCATTTTCTGAGCCAAGGGACCCTTCTGAGACTTCTGGATCATTCCTAGATCCTCCTTTTCTGCATTTGAGTATTTTCGAGCGGTTTTGGATCCACTTGGACCAGGTTGTTGGAGTACCTCGTTCATATGTGGGACGTGGACCAACAAGTATTTCACATGGGGGTCCACACTTTGTCCTTGGATATTGAGGATGTTTACTTCTTAACAGGGTTGTCATAGCGTGGGTACCATGCTAGCTTGATCGATAGCTGAGGTGGTGGGCTGCCTATGAGTGAGTATTGTCATTGGTACTGTGTTCGAAAGGCGGAAAGAAGCAAAGGAAAGGTGGCCATTTGGGGGGTCTAGGATTTGACCCTTCGCACCATCTTGTTCACCATTGCTCGTATGGCTAGGAGCGTTGCTCCACACATGGCTCTCCAGATATATTTTCAGTACGCCATAGAGTGTATTGAGCCTCAGGTCTTTAACTGGTCAGACGCAGTCCTTCGCAGTATAAAGAGGCAATTGACAAAATGCAGGAAAGGTGATTTGAAACAATTTGGGTACAGGTCACTTTTGGTGTCCTTCTTTCTTGAGAGGGTTCCCTTGTTGAGATTACAGGTTGAGTGGGGTTTGTCGGCCCCATAGGATCTGAGGATGTTGAGGTGGTGCAACCTCATGGCCCGACACGTAGCTGGGCCTATCATCAAATGCAATGATTCTTTCTTTGACTGGTTGCAGCCACAGATGTTGATGGTCGACGATTATGCTTATGTTGTGTTCGATTTCCAAGGGGATCTGGATTTGGCCCTACCTGAGGACGCTCAGTGGGGAGATCTAGGTAAGAAGTACACATTTTTTCACTTTTTAAATGTTTTTGTGAGTTTTATCATATGCAATGTTTTTATGTTTGTCCAATGTCTAATTACAAAAAATATTTTTGATGACATAGACGTGGGACCTTATCGACCTCCGGGTACCTCTCATATTTAGTGACGAGGAGAGGTGGCTCCAGTGCCACGATGAGATGCTGAAGATTATGAGGTAGTGGAGCAAAATTTAGAGGGGTTGATTGCTGACATTCCGGACATGCCTATCAGAGAGGTCCCTTGGCGTTATCAACGCCATACAGTGGGTGTGTCAGAGTCTATTGGCTGACTGCTTCGTAGGGTTGCCTGACCAGTCATGTCTTATCGTGAGCATCACCCATGATGCTACTTTGTAGAAGCTATGAGCTTCAAATTTTGAAATTTTGGTCCTTGGACATAAATTTTTTGTAAAAAACTTTTGATCATTATATACATATATACGGCTTCTACCAGCTTATCTTGTGTTATGTGATACATGTGATGTGATTGGTTTATAAATGGCACAGATGTTTGTTTAATACATAGTTAGATAATGCATCATTTAATGTATTTAGACATCTAGGAATATGCTGATACTCAATATAATCAAAGTAATGTTCCAAGAGGCGAATTCGTAAATATACTCGTAATAAAGTAGAACTCTGAATAGCATAGACATTACTTAACTGTAGTACTACTAGCTATGAATCGAGTCATACAACCAAGTGACGGATACCGAGCGAGATAGCATCAATCAACAATTCGATAACGGTGCTATACTCTGCAATATTTTTGGTCGCACGACCGAGACACACACCTCGTAGAGTGATAAGTTTGTTTGTAGGGGCGTAAATTTCCCAAGCAGCAGAAGCAAGGTTCTGAGTACTACTTCTAGCACCATTACCGAAGCCAACATGGGGTGGCGAAGACTCCGACATCTGGAAACCAAACACAACGTAACATAAGGGTAGATACCAGATAACAAAAAAACACACTACAGTAACACACAAGAAGTATGATACAATAAAATACAAGTACTCATGCATAGGTGATCTTAGGTATAATACTTCTTTAAGTACAACCCATTTCTGGGTTCACTCAAAGGGATACCATCTTAATCTACTAATTTGTAAGCTCCTTTCTCCAGCACTCGTCTAACGATGTAAGGACCTCGCCACATGGCTTCGAATTTTCTAGCTCCTATCATATCCCAATCTTTTTCGTAAAGGAGAACCAGATCTCCTTCGGAGAAAACACGAGACTTGACATGTTTGTCATATTGGGCCTTGACACGTTTTTTCTGGCCTTCTATGACTAGGGTAGCATCGCGTCAAGTTTTGTCCAATCGCATGAGATACAACAGACGTTCTTCTTTGGTAGAAGTGTTTGGTAGGAGTTTGATGGCTAGTTTTAGGGAGGGTATCTCACATTCAATCGGGAGGATGGCTTCTAGACCATAGACTAATCGGAATGGTGTAAACCTGGTAGCAGACTTAACAGACGTCAAGTAAGCCCACAATGCTGAAAACAACATTGCGTGACAACTCGTTTTGTGAATCCCTATCATTCATCGAAGCATGGTTATAAGGACTTTATTAATCGCTTCGACTTGGCCGTTGGCTTGTGGGTAATAGGGTGCTGAGTTTTCATGGCGAAGACCCAACTTTTCAGTGGGTTCGGACATCATGAAGTTTCTAAAGTGGCTACTGTGATCGGTGACGATAGCCTGAGGAACACCAAAACGAGCTATGATGTGATTGAATATGAATAATGCTGCGGTCTTTCCATTGTTGTCAAATGTTGACATCGCCTCGGCCCATTTCGTAAAATAGTCTACTGCCACAATAATGTATCCATGCCCCCCGGCCGAGTGAGGGTGACATGTCATGAAATCGATACCCCATTTCGCAAAAGGACTGACGAAGACCACAGGGTGAAGAGGAGCGGGATGTGATCGTATTTTATGGTTGTAGGTCTGGTAGGCGTGGCACTTTTGGACGGCAATTATACAATCATTAAATAAAGAGGGCCAAAAATACCCATCTCGCAAGATCTTCTGGGCAGTGGCATACCCAGACATGTGACCACCACAGGCTTCAGAATGGCAGTCATTTAAGGCTTTCTTAGCTTTGTCAAATGTGAGACAGCGTCGAAAAAATGAGTCAATCCCACGATGATAAAGAGTATCACCGAGGATAATGTACTGACGGGCTTGGTAGCGTATTCGACGGCGATCAGTACTAGACAAATTGGGCCGAAAAGTCTGGGTTTGGAGATATATGTTGATATATCCGTACCAAAGATCATCGGAACTAATCAAGAAAAGGGATTCATCAGGTAATGAATCAGTTGCTACCTTTTCCGTCTCAAAGTAGGGAAAGTCACATATCAACTCAGCAAAAACTAAGGATTTCTTGGACTTAGCACATTCGAATTCCAAGTCAAACTCCTGGAGTATCACAATCCATTTGGAATATTTTCCCCCTTGCAGTTGACATGTGAGAATGTGTTTCATGGGGTTGTAGTTAGAAATTACCGTAGTCTTGCAAGAGAGGATATAGTGCCAGAAACGTTGAACTTCTTGGATGGCTACCAAGGCCAGTTTTTCGACATGTAAATACTTGTTTTCGGTAGGCGTTAGGCTTCAAATCAAGTAATAGATGACATGTTCATCATGAGAATCATCCTCCTAGACGAGAACCATAGTGATGGTGTAATCCGAGGCAACGAGGTAGAGGAAGTAATCGCGACTGTAATCAGGGGGGAAGAGAAGTGGAGCACGTGTCAGAGATAGTTTCAGAGCTTCGAAAGATTTGTTTGCAATGGTATCCCATACGAACTCATACCCCTTTTTGATTAGTTGCGTAAATCCAAGAGTTATCTCGGCATAGTTCGGGATGAAAAGACGAAGAAAATTTGTTTTCCCTTGCAAACTTTCTAAAGTCTGGCGAAGTGTAGAAGGAGGAGGGAGATTGAGAATTGCCTTGAACTTCAAAGGATCTACCCTGATCCCTTGACGTGAAATGATAAAGCCTAGAAGTCGGCCAGATTCTATGCAGAAAACGCATTTGTGAGATTCAAGCGTATATGGTAAAACCGATATCATAGGAAAATGGCTCGGAGGTGTATTGGATGATCGACCCGACGCATGGAATGAGCGGGTAAGTCATCAAGATCTGGTTGCACGAGGTGTTTGATATCATGGAAGGCATAAGACATAGCGCGCTTAAAGGTTGCGCCAACGTTTTTTATACCGAAAGGAATTTTCGATAGGAAAAAGTGCCCCAAGGACAAATAAAAGCGGTTTTTTGTGATCCTCGGGAACAATATTGATTTGATTATATCCAGAGAAACCATCCATCAAAGAGAATATTTCACTTCTGGCACAATCGTTGACAATCTGGTCGACGAAGGGGGTAGGAAAGTTGTATTTAGGACAAGCTTTGTTAATATCCCTATAATCAACGCACATGCGGATTGTGCCCTGTTTCTTGTCGATCGGGACAAGATTGGAAACCCAGTCAGTGAGAGCCACCGAGTAAATAAAGCCGACTTTGAGAAGTTTCTTGACTTCAAGCTTGATAGCAGCTGCTTTACGTGGATGGACTGGATGAAGGCGTTGCCGGACGGGTTTAGTGTCTGGTTATGCCTTTATCTGTATCACAATGTCGGGGTCAATACCCAACATTTCTTCATAGCTCCAGGCGAAGACAACACAAAATTCTTTGAAAAGTGACTTGTAGGTGACGATCTCATCAGGGGAACACAAAGCTCCAATATGTACATTTTTGACAATTCCAAGTTTTATGGATATGTCGAGGGGAATGGTGGGTGAGATATTGCTTAAGTTCCCTTCGGAAAACACATCGTGTGTGGACTCGGGAACGATGGAAATGACGACAATGGTTGACTAGGTCGAGATCTGTTGGTAGCTCTCGATGGTGTGTTGTTCCAGGAAGAGGATGGAATGATGATGTCCATCGTCCCAGGGGGTGTCTTCCATAACAAACATAATCATTTCATCCATGGGAAAAATGACGCAGAACGGATCTGGAGATAAATCACCAAGAGAGGGGGTGGAAGGGGTTGTCGATTAAATGTCCTGATAGGCAGATTCGACCGGACTCAAAGGCATATCATCGTCGTAATGAAGATGATCGTTGGGGTTGGGTACCAGCCATAGGTCGTGAGATGCAGGGGTTCCATGAATAGAGTTGGAGATCATGTTGATTGAAGCGATAGACGGATGTGGAACATCGAGTGGTGGGATGGGGAAGGTACCCATTAACGAGGAGTCTTTAATAAGACCTACACCGACGTTATCATATCTTGGGGGGGGGGTTTGCGATGAACGATACATTGCCAGTACACGCATCCAAGTTAAAGAAGGTTAATTGGTCGACAGTAATTACCTTTCCTTGATGTGGGAAACGTACAACACGAAAAAGATTCGACACAACTGTGCGCATGGAATCAATCTAGCTATGGCCAAGCATAATATTGTAATCGAGAGGAGCATCAAAGACTTCCACTTCAACTTGGATTGTTTTTCCTTCTAACGTGATTGGAAACAAAAAGAGGATGCCATAAGGTTTAAAACCAGAGCCATTAAAGGCTTTGAGTGTGTTGTGGGATTCAGTCAAAGAGGGAGATTCGATGGCTTTCCAGTAGGTGATAGACATGACACACGTCGAGGCACCGTCATCAATAACAGTTCTACAAATATTTTTGTCAGAGACAATAACTTGTATTTGGAATGCGAGTTGAGGGGGTAACCTTGGAATGTGATCTTCCAAGTAAAAAATTATTAAGTTCGTATCCGTAGGGTCGATTCCACCGATAGTTTTCAACAGTGCCTTCCGTTGTATAGGACAACTTTGAAGGACTTCGAGGGCTAACATCACAGATGGTGCTTGGGACAGATATTCAACAATGTTGTAGTTCTGGGCAACACGGGCATGAGGATTGAAAGCCGATTTTTTAATGATGCCCTTTGGAGGAGGGTGAATAACTGTGTCGAGGCTCAATCGTTCGAGATGAAGAGGACCGTTGGTAGGTGGAGTTGTGGGAGATGGTTGGACCAATGAAGGAGGTACATCATCAACCTTCTCTTTAGAGGAGGAATAATCTTTGGCTCGAGTAGTAAGGGCGATGTCATTTTTCTTTGAATCTCTTGTACACATTAAGACATAGGATGTATTGGAGGGGGAGGGTTGGTCGTGAATGACCAATTGGGCCTATTGTTGAGAAGGGAAGGGTTGTGACAATATGGCTGGAGTGGGTGGTTTCAGGGTCCCTTGAAGGAACTTAGTAACCTTGGCTTGTCATGGACAATCCTTAGTGTAGTGATCATCACCACAGATAAGACAAGGGTATCAGGGTTTGCGCTTATCCCTATCTTCAACAGGTGGTGTTTTGGTTCTTTTTGCTTGCGAATTATTTTTGTCCTCCTTATTCTTACCCTTTCTCTTTCTGGATTTGTTTTTACTGGTAGGGGTAGATTGAACGGCATTTACCTCAGAAGTCTTGTCGATGGGAGGGGGAGGGGATGGAACATTTTGAACATTAGAAGAAATGGGTTTGGGGTTGTTGTTGGAGGTTTGGACAGAATGCGGTTGGGCATGGAAAGTGCCAATCACATCGTCGGCTGCATGAGAAGCAACAGGAGTAGTTGAAGTGGCGGAAGTAGAAGGATGAGGTGCATCAGGGAGTAAGTCGTAAAGAGTACTCGTTTGTGAGTAAACGAGGTCAAGGTATAGAGCACAACTAATGGCATGTTCTTCTGTGACAACTCCACCCATGGCGATGTCATGACCGATGTCGTTCACAAATGATTTCGTGAACCATTCTGCCAACAACTGATCGGGAATTTCGAGTTTGATGAGACGTCGTCTCCGTCGCCATTCATGAATGTGATCGGAGATATGAGTGGCTTTGGTTTGTTTAAAAGAGCTCAAAATCTTGGTCCCTGTTTCATAGTGGATCGATAACTGGTAGTGGGTGAGGAAAGCCACAGCGAGGGTGTTAAAGTCGGCGAAGAAACCTCGTGGTAATTCTATATACCACTTCGTGGCAGAGCCCGTGAGAGTTTGTTGAAAAAGGCATAAACGAATAGAGTCATCCATCAAGGAGTTGGATGAGCACCAAAGTTGAAAAGTGATTACGTGATTGTTTGGGTCCTCTCCCGCTTTGCCATCAAATTTAGGGATGTCAGATGGTAGTTTGGCTGGTATGGCGGGCCATTGGGGAGAGTGATAGATTGGATCATTTAAGATCCTTGACAGATCTAGGAGGTCCAAGGTGGCTAAGAAAGGTAACTATCTATTCACATGCGGGTACTGGTGACTTTGGGGAGGGAGTCCCATCGGCAAACTAGTGGGACCATAAGCAGTTTTCATATAATGTGAGGATCCAGGAAGATTCGGTGGTTGTTGTGGAGGAAAGTAACTTATAGGATTGTACCCTTGAACATGGGCATGGGGTTGAGCATTCGAGCCCCAAATAGGATTGGATGTACCTGGATATGGTTGGACTATACTAGGGGGTATAACGGATGTAGCTTGAGGCTGTTTCCCCCCAGTCGATTGAGGATTATGTTGTATCAGATGGTTCCAATACTGGGCCAGGGATGGAGGTATGTTATGTCTATAGGGTGGGGTCGGTGGGGGTTGTCCTCTAATCGGGGGTTGTGTTCCAATTGGGATTTTCCCTGCAAGGGGAGGTTGAGTCGGACCTCCTTGGTGCAATTGTCCACCAACAGGAATCTGGTAATTTCGTGTGAATGATGGAATGGTGACACTAGGATCAGCGCCTCTGATAGAGGATGGAAAAGGTCTTCTGAAAGGGGGCGGAGGAAGTGTCGGAATGAAACCGAGAGGAGAGTTCCTAGAAGAAGAGGGACCACCAGGATTTCTATATATGATTTGCATAGGAACGGGAATAGAGGCATTCAACGAATGTTATCTGGGTGGAAGAGTAGGGGTGACTCTAAGCCACGGTAATCCCAGTTTGAGGACTCGTAATATATGTATAATGGACCATTTGTAAAGGGAGAGTCAAGATGTGGTCAACTCACGGAGCTTCTGTACCAGGAAAATAATAAGCAGTAGTAAAAGGTATTGCGTCTGGGTCATAGGTTTCATGGAATGCAGGCGAGACGGTGATATCAACACCTACTCCTGAGCCAAAGATATCCCATCTAAAAATGCTAGTAGTCCAAAAAGGATATTGACCCTCGGGTCCTGGAAAAGGTCTAGTCGGTGATCCAGAAGACAAAATAGCCAAGTCTCCAGAAGAATTTACTCGCATAATATGTCTCTCAGAGTTGGGATGAAGTCGAAAGTCCTCTCGAGAATCAGTAATTTGGAACCGTTCTAGAGAGTCAATTCTTTCCACTTGTTGAGTGGTGACGTCTTGGACTTCACTCTGTCGAAGAGAGCCCTCCGGTGAGCTCGTAGGCAAGGGTTGAGAACCTTCCATATTTTCTGGGGGTAAGCCCTGCATTCTACATGAACGACGTGGAGGGTCAATTGTGAATGAGTTAAAAACTTACGAAGAAAATTCTATGGTCAAATTGGGTAAACAAACAACATGCACTAGTAAAAAATCTAGGAAACAACACCAAGCAAACAAGACCTTCTAATTCCGAAGTCACTAGTTGGTGATGAAATCCAACGTCCCAACAATGAGACGAGAAGGGGCTAGGCTAGGGTGGAAAATTTACGTTGATGACCTACTTAACAGAATTACGCCCTAGTGCAAGCTCCCACACATAATCGTGGGTATACCCTCCAAGGAGCCTGAGTGAGTTTGGCAACATCGATTCCAGGTACTGTGAAGACTTGCCCCTTCACAGTCACCTTGTGTAAGACCCTAAGAATATAGGCCACTAAGGTTACCACCAACAACAATAAAGCCTGGGGGGATAGTCGACAGTCCGATCCACACGCAAGGGCAGGGTATCTAGCCCGAAATCAACTTGAGAGGCTTCCACTCATCATTGTGGGTATACCTTCAAGTGGCCCCCGTAATACGTGAAATCGCTACACGGATATCAACAAAGCAGGGTGAGTAACTCTGTCAATATCAATGTGACCTCGGGTTTGACCCTTGTGTGAGAAGGGCTTCCCAGGACAAAATGTTGCAAATGGAATTTGATACTCCCTACCACAAGATGCTATTGTGTGTTTTGTGATTTGGAGAGTGTATCTCTCTGCCTATTCCAAAGCTCTAGCCTAGCTAATGTTGGTGTAATAGAGTCCTAGAAAAGAGTTACTAGTTAAATTTTAAAATTCACGCAATATTATTAAAGGTTGTTGTTACTCAAAGGAGACGGAAATGAAACCGATGTTGTATGAGACTCTAACCCAATAATGCATAGATAGGAATGAAAAATATCAATTCTTGTTCGATGAATCCTATTTATGGGAGGGAAAGAGGAGTTTTCTAGAACAATCTTGAACTACGATATATAATCTTCTTTGAAAATGCAATATCAATAAATCATGACCAATGCCAATTCTCTATTCGTTCAATTTCAACAATTGAATGCCAATATTTTCAAAATAAAAAATTGCTTTTAAAAAGAAAAATGTTTTTTAATTTTCAATAGAAACCACACAACAGTGGTGAAACTAAGAAAAACCAGCAACTAATGAAAAACAATATACAACAAAACCCAAACCAATCTTTCAATGAAGACAAACATAACAAGCATACAAGACTAGTCTTTTCAAATGCATGAGGGAAACAACTTTCCAAGTAATGAGCAATTGAAAAAGATAAATAATCCCAACTTTTAAACCAATCACCAGATCCCAACAAAACAAGCACTCGGATTTCAGGACCCGAGATTATACCCTTGTTAAGAAAAGGTCAAGAGGCAAGAGTTGAGAAAAACGAACAAGAAGTTCTTTCAATTTTCGAAGACTAATCATTCACAAAATCCAAAGTCAAGAAACAATCAATCAGTGGCCCAAGAAGTTCTCTTCAGACACACATACAAATCTGGGTATCTGGGCATACAAAAGACCTTAATCTCAAAATTTTGCAAAATGGGTTCGCAAGCAAGCAGTAGTGTATAGTGCGAGAATGGAGCATTCTCGCAGGCTGGTCACAAGTAAAGTGTGAGATGTTCACACTGGACTGCACAGTAGGGTGTGAACTCTAGTAGTTCTCGTAGGCAATAGAAGGGTTCGGTGTGAGAATGACTGAAACTAAGAAAAAATTGGAAAAAAGACAAAAGTTTTGAAGGAACCTCTAGACCCAGAGAATCTGTCAGGGTCTCCTCAAGACTCAGAGATTGATAGAAATGAAAAAAGGTAAGGTAAGAGAAAATGGCCAAGGAAAAACAACAAAAATCACCAAAAAATGGGTTGCATCCCCAACGGAGTCGCCAATTTTGTTATCGGACTAATCGTTAGGTGTGGACACTAACAGATCTCCCTAGATCCACCTAGATCTAGAATAAAACAGGATAGGACATGACTCTTTCCCTAAGTTGTGATCATTGAATCTACTAATAAGGAGGAATAAGTGACAAACCTTTATATTGCTTCCTTAGGTCTCTGTTACTCCCACTTCGCTCTGGTACTCTCGTGAGGTCGAGTCCAAGACAACACAAACCAACTAAAGTGAAGATAGAAAAGTATATTCAACGTCAACTTATGCATATGATCAAGGAATTACACAATAAAGTAAGAGTGACTTTATGGGAAAGGGGCATGTCGTTGTATCATATTAATTGAAAGTAGAAGATACAACCTGATCGCCTTGATGTCGCAAGCTTCCTTTCAGTGACCCTTGGTTCCAACACACACACTTGCTCTGTACTTGCATGAAGAAGATCCAATTCCTCTTGATAGACCAACTAGAGCCTTCAAGCCTCTGTCCAAGCAGGGTTCTTCACACAATTCTTTCACCAATTCTTCATTAAATCTTGCTTAACCTTTTCCATGAGAAACCTTTCAATATATAGGAGAAGGAGAGATGGTTACATGGATGAGGATGATCCCATCAAATCTGAGAAGTCAGTAAAATGACAACCATATGAATGCCAACTCATTTTCTAGAAGATTCCCTTCTAGAACCCTCGAGACCTCTTCTCTTTTCCAAGATTGAAAACAGGTTTGCACCCTGTGTATGGAGAAAATTGTGAGAAGTTCGCACCCTAAATGAAGGTGTCCTATGAGAATGAGGGATTATCGCACCCTAGGTCATATGCAGCCTGTGAACTCACTTTGAAAATATGTTTTTGGAAGGAGACAAGATCCACTTTTATCAGGCAAAATGTCCTTGTTGGGAGCCTGAATACATCATTGTTAATACATCACTAAGATGACCAAAATCATGTGTAACAACCGGGAAGGGTTGTTATGTGGAGGTCAGGGTAATTGCTTCACATATCTTCATTGACGGCCTTATCTCTTGTCTCTGGAAGATACCTACTTTCTTTTTTTGTTTAATATTATCTTATAAGGAATTTTGCAGTGTGTTCTCTTTGATTTAGTAGACTCTAGGTTGAGTTTGTGTCTATGACATCAATTCCTGGAACTCCCAACAAAGGGACCCCTTTTCCTGGGGAACCTTTTGTTTTTCCTTATTTAGAAATGTTATTCCTCCATATATTTCCACATTGAATCTTCCCGGATTCACTATCGGGTTACCAGTATGGTTTTTTTCCACTCTGGTGATCCCAAATGATCCTAGTTCTTCGTATGCAATCCCTCCACCAAAAGAAACTCAACCTCATGTTGACCCTTTTCCTTTTTCACCCGTCGGATCTTCTTCCGTTTCATCCTCCTCTCCTATTGGAAGTATTAATGATAGTAACTAGGAGGATAAGAATAATAAGAAAAGGAATATTAAGAAGAAGAAAAATAAGTAGGGGAGAAATCCACCATCCATTGTTAATCATGTTGGGAGTGTTGATGATATTGAGAAGCCTACCAAGACAACTCGCAAGCCAAAATCCCGTGCAGTATTTGTAAGGGTGACCACCTTCTTAATGATTTCCCTAGTCTTCCCAAGATCTTAGGAGTGTGGTATACAAGTTCCCAACAACCCGTGTTGCCAGTTGCCTCCGGTCATGCTAGTGAAAACCCATCAACTAGTGATATTAAGGTTGGAAATAAGAAAGGTAGAGTCAAATTTCCTTGTAAGTTATGTAAATGAAGTCATTGGACTTACCTTTTCCCTCATATGAATGAGGCTTCACGTTTATTGGAAAATATTGTTGATGTCAGCTTACTAGAAATTCTCTCCCAACTGGTCAATTTGGTTCCATCATCGGTCAATCTAGTTGATCAAGTGATCGATCTGGTTCCATCATCAGTCGATCTGGTAGCTCAAGTGATCGATTTGGTTCCATCATTGATTGATCCCACTCTTCCCTTGAAGAGTGAAGTAGATACCTCTCAGGTCTTTCTTGGTACCACAAATTCTTCCAGACAAGGGGGTATTTCACCCATTCCAACGGAACCCCCTCTGAGTAATGAGGTAATTTCCATTGATTGGAATAGACTGACGCAATCTCATCTTCCTTCCTACATGCCTTTCAAAATCATTGTGGAAGTTTGTGATATAAAAATATGTCACTTTATCGTGGAGGAAGGTGTCTCTTTTAGCATTCTATTCTCGAATGATTGGAAAGATCTTGGTTCCCCTCATCTTATGTCGGTGACTCAGAATCTATTGGATTTTAACAGAAGAGCCAGTGAATCTTTAGGAAACCTTCCTTGGTTACCTGTTACCTTTGGATGGAAAACTATTTGTATAGATGTGATGGTAGTCCAAGGCCCCTTGGATTTCAATTTTCTCCTCGGGCAAGACTATGTATACACTTTTTTGATTGATGTCTTTCTCTCATAATGGAAACATTGTGACCATTGAATAAATTTCATTCATTGGCCCTCATATGAAAGCCAACCATATGAATTCCCTGAACGTTCCTTACATGCAATCAGTATCTACCCCACCATAGGTTAATTTTTATAGCAACGTGTCCTATGCATTCAAATCCAAATGAGAAGGAGCCTCTCTCTGTATGATCACCTCCTTTAGACTTAGATATGGTAGTTGACATGGTAAACCACTCGTTAGGAACCTTGGAGTCTACTCTCCCCCTTGTTAATCTAAGTAAGTCCCTTACCATGTATTCCTTCTAGAGTATCGTTATTCTATTTGATAAATACCTGTTGGAAGCCATGGTAGAGAGTAATGAGCATAGTTATATTTCCAGTTCCAAGCTCGTTAAAAAATGAAATCAATTTTGAGAAAAGTTCTCATTTTTGTGTCAATCTCATTAAAAAATGAAACAAATGATTTCTAGAAAGTTCTCGTTTCCATGTCAATATCGTTAAAAAATTAAATAGAGGATTACGAGCATAGTTCCTTTATTGTGTCAAGCTCGTTAAAAAATGAAATGGACCCCCCTATGATTGAGTTGAGTCTTTCAGTAGATCTCATAATTTTTGAGTCGATTCTTTCACTAGATCTCGTAAACATTGAATCGAGTCTCTTTCTAGATCTCGTAAATGTTGAGTTGATTCTTTCACTAGATATTGTATCTAAACCTTCATTTCATCCACCTATGTCAGTTGATCATCTTTCTTCCTCTGGTGAACATTTACCTATTAGTATCCAGGAGTCTTATCTAGTACATAAAATTGTTGACAACATAAGATTTGGAAAACAAAATGAAGCTTGTGGGGAATGCCTCACCTCTGAACATCATGCTAGAGTTGAGCCACTAGCTTCTCAACTAGGGGAAAAGTACCAACCATCCATGAGTATCACTTGAAACCTTTGGAAATTATGTTGGCAATAAACCGAGCTTAGTGTTTTTTCTTTCTTGTGCTCATAAATACACAAGAATAGGTTGTTGAGTATACTTTTATCACTTTTTCATACTCATAAAATATATACGAAAAAATGAATTCTTTGGAGTCTCCTTTAAGCTCTTTTTAGACTCCCTAAACATAAAAATATTGTTGAGTGAGCTTGTTCCCTTTCACACTCATTAAAAGGTTTGAAAGGGCATCTTTTGAGTGGTAGTTTACCTCTTTTTTGGCCTTGTAAGACTGACTATGAAAATGGTATACTCTAGTCAATAATGACTAGAAGAGTTCTCCTTTGTATTGATTTTTACTTTTTCAGGCTTGGGGGACTAAATTTATGAAAAATAAAAACCTTGGAGTTTTCTTTGCGATCCTTTTCACATTCCCTAAACGTGAAAATAACATCTATTTTTCCTTGTTTGGACTCTTAAAACTATACATTGAAGGACCTATATGCGACCAAACCCCAAGACCCATACATGTATGAACCCCTCCTTCTTCAATTTTTTTAAACATATGATGAGGGGCTCATCAAATATGAGCTATACAAAGCATACTTTATCCTCCTCAATCTCGTTAAAAAACAAAGAGGTACTCACCAATCGTGGTGGTGGAAAATTGAAGGAAGTGGGTAAAGTTTTTTGGAAACCCTTATGGCGATTGTTTGTTGTCATCCTTGAACATGGCACATGTTTGTGTCTCATCTTACAGTTGGATAATATGTGTACCTCGCACATGCTTGCATATCGTCTTACAGGTGGATAATCTTCTTGTTTTTTAGTCATACCAATTCCATGAGTCCTCATACTCTTTTAGGTCACCTAAAGAGTGCCCCGATGATCGTCGCACTATGTTTTGGTCTATCTCTCAATCGATTCAATGCTACCAAGTCACTTTTCATGCCTCACAATGTTCAAGGTAAGTTTCATCTTGAAATGACCATTCTACAGTATTACCATCTTTCATATTTCATTCTACAGTATTACCTAATTGACTCATGGAGGTATGAATCCACATTGTATTGTCGGTGGCCATATCCTTAGTCAATATTTTCATGGATCCATTGTGTATTGGTCTATGGCCATGCTTTGAGTCATTTTTGTATTCCGAGCATAGGTATGCATGCCTCAAGAATGATACATATATATTGTTTGATGGTTCTTTGCATCTTCTTCCAGGTTCTCCTATTCCAACACCCTTGCATCGATATTTGTGTAAAGTATTTCGGCCATCATTTTCTCTTCTAACCTCACACTTTAGGGGGCATCTGTTACACACCAAAATTTCACACTTAGGTGTCACATATTTTACACACCTTAAGTGTCACAAAGTGTTGTAAAGTGTTGTATGCACCTTAATAAGTGTCGCATGCACTTTCACAAGTGTTTTATGCACCTTACTAAGTGTTGCATGCACTTTATTGAGTGTCATAAGTGTTGAAACCATGACTAAATGTTGGTTGTGTTCCCTAAGCCATGGTGAATCAGAAAACATTGAGAAAATGTCAAAACTTAACCACTTTCCCTAAGTTTTAAGCCTTCTTTGACCACTAACGCCCCCCTCCCCATGTATAGGGAGCGTTAACACTCCCTAATAGACTGTTGGGGAGAATTACTAACACTCTGTGGCCAGTGTTGGGGGAGTTTTAGTTTATTTAGAGATAATCCACCTTTTTCTATGGGAAAATCTCGAGATACATTTATATGGTTATGGTCAAAGGATGACTCATACACTCAAGTCATCCACATTCCCTCCATTTTGGGTACTAAATCCTAACCTAAGGAGTAAAGATCTCAACCATTCCTTTGAAATGTTATGGTGGTTAAAACTCTCAAGTGTTATATAAATATGGTCATTCATGGGTTAAGGGGGGGGAAGGAATCCATTGAAGCATCATCATTTTGATCTCAAGACATTCATGTAAGGGATGGACTAGAGAGATTGGAGAAAATTGTTGCAACATCAAAGGTGATTTGTAAGTTCCTTCTTTATTGAATTTCCATTAATATCAACTTGGCCTATTCCTTTCCATATGTTGTTCATGATAGTTTCTATGCTTAAGTTAAATAGGGTATAGATAGAATTAGTTCATGATAGTTTCTATGCTTAAGTTACATAGGGTGTTGATTCTTTCACTAGATATTGTATCTAAACCTTCATTTCATCCACCTATGTCAGTTGATCATCTTTCTTCCTCTGGTGAACATTTACCTATTAGTAACCAGGAGTCTTATTTGGTACATAAAATTAGTGACAACCTAAGAGTTGGCAAAAAAAACAAAGCTTGGGGGAATGCCTCACCTATAAACATCATGCTAGAGTTGAGCCGCTAGCTTCTCAACTAGGGGAAAAGTACCAACCATCCATGGGTATCACTCAAAACCTTTGGACATTACGTTGGGAATAAATCGAGCTTACTCTTTGTTATTTATTGTGCTCAAAATACATGAGAATAGGTCATCAAGTATACTTTTATCACTTTTTCAGACTCGTAAAATATATACTAAAAATTAACTCTTTGGAGTCTCCTTTAATCTCTTTTCAAACTTCCTAAACATGAAAATATTGTTGAGTGAGCTTATTTCCTCTCCCACTTGTTAAAAGGTTTGAAAGGGAGTCTTTTGAGTGGTAGTTTACCCCTTTTTAGACCTCATAATACTGACTATTAAAATGGTATACTTTATTCAATCATGACTAGAAGAGTTCTCCATTGTATTGTTTTTTATTTTTTCGGGCTTGGGGGACTAAATTTACGAAAAATAACAACCTTAGAGTTTTCTTTGCGATCCTTTTCAGACTCCCTAAACGTGAAAATACCACTGAGTTTTCTTTCTTTGGACTCTTAACACTATAAATTGAAGGACCTATAAGGGACCAAACCCCAGGACCCATACAGGAATGAACCCCTCCTTCTTCAAGTTTGTTAAACATATGATGAGGGACTCATCAAATATGAGATATACCGAGCATATTTTATGCTCCTCAATATCATTAAGAAACAAATAGGTACTCACCAATCATGGTGGTGGAAAATTGAAGGAAGTGGGTCAAGTTTTTTGGAAACCCTTATGGAAGTTGTTTGTTGTCACCCTTGAACATGGCACATGTTTGCATATCGTCTTATAGTTGTATAATCTGTGTTCCTGGCACCTTCTTGCATCTTGTCTTATAGTTGGATAATCTTCTTGTCTTTTAGTCATACCAATTCCATGAGTCCTCATACTCCTTTAGCTCACCTAAAGACAACCCTGGTGATCATCACACTATGTTTTGGTCTATCTCTCTATCGATTCAATGCTACTAAGTCACTTTTCATGCCTCACAATGTTCAAGGTAAGTTGCATCTCGAAACAACCATTCTACAGTATTACCATCTTTCATATTTCATTCTACAGTATTACCTAATTGAGTCACGGAGGTATGAATCCACATTGTATTGTCAGTGGCGATATCCTTAGTCAATATTTTCATGTATCCACTGTGTATTGGTCGGTGGCCATGCTTTGAGTCATTTTTGTATTCCGAGTATAGGTATTCATGCCTCAGGAATGATACATATATATTGTTTGATGGATGTTTGTAGCTTCTTCCAGGTTCTCCTATTCCATCACCCTTGCATCGATATTTTTGTAAAGTGTTTTAGCCATCAGTTTCTCTTCTGACCTCACACTTTAGGGGGCATCTATTACACACCAAAATGTCACACTCAGGTGTCACATCTATTACACACCTTAAGTATCGCAAATTGTTGTAAAGTGTCGTATGCACCTTACTAAGTGTTGCATGCACTTTCACAAGTAATTTATGCACCTTACTAAGTGTTGCATGCACTTTATTGACACTAGTACATATGACCAAATTTGTGACGATTTTAGTTGATATTGCCACACTTATCCATTGCAATTTCCACGAAAGTTGAGACTTTTTTTCGTCACTATATCCACAATCCAGGTGTTCGTGGAAACATCAACGAAATTAGCTCTCCACGTGGCATCACCAACAATATGGGTTAACCCTATGCATCATCGAAATTACGACGAAAATTTGTCACAATTATGATGAACAACCATGGAAATTACGACGAAACTTCATCGCAATTGCGACGAAAATTTATGCCAAGCCAAAAACTTACGACGTAGATGTTGTATGTGTGACGCAAAATTTTGGCAAATTGCGACGAAAATGCGTGGCAATAGCAACGAAAATTTTGTCAAGACCAAACTTATGACGTAGATGTTGTATGTGCAACAAAAAAATATGGAAAATTGTGATGAACTTTCGTCTCTATTGCCACAGTTGTTCATAATAAAAATTGGCTTCCGACGAACTATCGTATATATTGCAACGATGACTTTAAGTTTTAAAAAAAAAAATTACACGAGATATGGTATTACCATATTACATTGTAATATGGTATACCATATTACAATGTAATATGGTAATGCCATATTACATTGTAATACGGTAATGCCATATTACATTGTAATATGGTAATGCCATATTACAATGTCTCTACTTTCTCAACAATATGCAAGAAGTTCTTTTTAAAAACAACTTAGGATAGCGATTTGTCCTGAGTGGGATGGTGACCTTGGCATTCAACAAGATAGGAAGTAATTCATTGATGACAAGTGTAGCAGGTG
>JZKD02S1658312.1:45062-61075 GCA_000966675.3 Picea glauca
AGGGGCATGTTAAGCCCTAATATTGGCTCATTACCCCTTAATTGGGGCATATTATATTAGTAATGTTATTTTATTTATGTCAGGTTTAGGCCATTAGTTGTAATTATACCTCCTATTCTCCTATATATTCCAAGGAGACATTTTCATTTTGAATCATCTTGTACTTGAACATTTAAGTGGAGTAAAAGGAGGTTGCCCCTCGAAGAGGATTATTATCTGAAATTATCTCTTTTTCAAGGCGTTGAGTACTTTTTCTGAGGTTTTTCTATGCTATATTGATATTTGGTTCTTAACATGGTCTGTTGAGGCAATCATTGTTGCGGTTGGTGCTTCCTGTTTTATAATTGATTTTGAGGTGGAATTGTTGCAAGTATGTGGACCACTTTTGATAGCGATCATTCTGTAATTTTCCTTGTGTTTGCATGAACTACAATGGCTTATGATCAGTGTGGATGAATGTCTCCCTCCCAAGAATGTAATGTCTCCACTGGCGGTAGGCTTGCACAATGGAGTACATTTCTTTGTCATAAGTAGGGTACTTATGGAAAACGTCTGATAGTGTTGCACTATGATCGGCCACGAGGTGGCCGTGTTGTGTGAGAACGGCACCCACAGCATAGTCTGAAGCATCAGTCTGAATCTCAAAGGGCTGTTGCAGTTCTGGTAGTGAAAGTATTGGGGATGAGCACAAGCACTACTTCAAATCATCGAACGCTTGTTGTTGGGGCCGGCCCCATGAAAATTTCTCCTTACCACCACCCCTGGTTATTTGGCTGAGAGCCCATGCAATATGGGATAATCCCAACACAAACCTGCGATAGAAATTGGCAAGGCCCAAGAAGCTCCGAAGCTCAGTGAGTGTGGTTGGGGCTGGCTAGCCACGGATGACTTGGATCTTGGCTGGATCCACATGTACACCATATTGATCAGTGATGTAGCTTAGGTAATGGACCATGTCCATGTCGAAGGAGCATTTTTTGAAGTTGGCGTATAGCTTGTATTGCCGCAGGGTGTGCAGAACCTGTTGAATATGTTGCAAGTGTTCGGCCCAAGTCTTGCTGTAAATGAGAATGTCATCAAGATACACCACTAAAAAAGTATTGGTGAATGGTCACAAGATATCGTCCATCATCCTCATGAAAGTGGTTGGAGCATTTGTCATACCAAAGGGCATGACCAACCATTCAAAAAGGCCTTCCTTTGACTTGAAGGTGGTCTTCCATACATCTGTTTGTTCTATCAGGACCTGGTGGTAGCCAAACTTCAGATCAATCTTATTGAAGTATTTGGCCCCCATGAGTTGATCAAGGAGGTCGTTGATTCAAGGAATTGGGTATCGGTTTCTGACTATGATTTTATTCAAAGCCCGATAATCAATGCAAAGTCCCCAGGTTCCATCTTTCTTCTGTACCAGCATGATTGGGCTCCCGCAAGGTGATGAGCTAGGATGGATGTGCCCCTTATGGAGAAATTCTTGGATCTGTCGCTTGATATCCTCATTCTCTAACAGACAGTGGCGATAGAATGGCCCATTGGGCAGAGGAGCACTGGGGGTCAGATCGATAGGGTGCTTGACCTAGAAGTGCAGAGGTACCCCAGTAGGTGAGGAGAAGATATCCGAGTATTCTTCCACGACCTTATCTACTTTCTTCTGCTGTGTGGAGAGCTCAGCTGCAGAGACCTTGGATGTGGCTATGATTTTTCTCTCATTCTAAGAGCGAATCACTAAGAATACAAACTTCCCCATCTGAGAGATGACCTTCCTTCATTTCTTAGTAGAGATCAAAAAAATAGAACTAGGTGCGATAGCCTTGGGTATCCTGTACAATCTCTTGTTCAAAGTAATAATAACACTACGAGGCCTAGAATCATATACAACATGACGTTTCCATAAATAAGGTTGGCCCAAAATAACATCACAAACTTCGAGAGGAGCAACATCACACAATACCTCATCTTTGAAGGGCTTGATGTCGTACGACAGTCGACACTGTTGGTTGACGCAGAGATCACTTCCTTGGCGGAGCCATCCAATGGTGTAGGGTTGTGGGTGCGACGTTGTTGGCAGGGCCAGCTTCTTGACAACCTCTATTGAGATGAGGTTCTTCTATCTACTTCTATCAACAATGAAGTGCAGTGGGGTGCCTTTTACCCACATATGTGAATGGAAGAGGCGCTATCCTTCTTCTGGCTCATCTGGTTCACCATGCTGGACCTTGGTGGTAGAAATGGTGGCATCGGGTTCTGCGTCAATGATCTGTCTTCCCCTTTCTGGTTCTGACTTAGAGTCAGAACCTGCATCTGATTCAGAGGCTTTCACTTCGGCCACCAGCGTCTGCTTTGAGCGGAAGTCAACAATGTTATTCCAAGGGCTCTTATGGAAGTCGCACCACTTCCCGGTATCTTTATTTGTCTTTCCGGTGTCCTTCTTTGCTTGCGGCTTGGACTAGTTGTCCTGATGCTATCCATATTTTCTCTATCCTTTGTTCTATGAGTTGGGTCTACCCTTTCTTGGATTTTGTTGTGAGGGGTTCCCTGACCCAAATTGTCACATCTTTTGTTTGAGCTTCAGCTCGATTTTGATGGCATATCGATAGGCCGTGCCCAAGGATGAGATGTCCAAAAATTCCATTTCAGTCTAGATGTATCTATGCAGAGCACCACGATACTTGAGCACCAGATGTCTCTCTGAATCTTTGATACCCAGCTTGGTGCGCAAGGTATCGAAGATATTTGTGAAATCTGGCATTGCTTGGTCTCTTTCTTGCCGCAGTGTGGTCCATTTGGTATACAAGTCGTCATAACTTCCAACAGAGTAGTATTGTTCCTTAATAGTATCCCTGAAGGAGTCCCAGGTGGCCGTGACTGTAAATAATGAGGGTTCCTCTATTTCCTTTTGCTCACATAAAATTTTCCACCAATCTTTGACATGGGGAACACAATGGCTTTGAGGAGCAAAAAAGTAATCTTTTCTCTATTCGAAAAGTTATGGATAGAGAAATACCCTTCTAGTAGATTCAACCACTTGTCTATAGCATCTGCATCTATCTGACCTTCAAATATAGGAATATCGAAGTTTATTTGTACCTTGAAGGGGGTGGTACCTTCATTCAAATAAGATGTGTCACCTATTAGTAGTCATCAAAGGATTTGCGCGAAATTATCCATCATCTCGTTCCTCTGTTGCGTAAGGGCTTCCTCAATCAACAGTTTGAAAGGATCTCCTGTCCTGTCATCGTTCTTTTCTCCTTCCATGAGAGTTCGCTTGGGTGTGCAAGAGCTTTTTTCCTCAAGAGAAACAAGCTTGAGACCCAAATCTTTGTACTCCAACCTCATTGGGGACATGCATTAAGACAACAAGGAGAAGACCACTATGATACCATTGATCTGGATTTTATGAACAGAACGAAATGACTACAAATTATTACCAGATGCTTAACACAGAATAATAGAGATACAATAAAACTGGTTTTATATTCAATAAGGAAATAAGCTGAAACTGTAAAATGCAGCGGAAAACAAGCTTGTTGGAATGGTGGTGGCTTATCTCTGAGAAGAGATGTGACGGCTGCACTCATTCGCAAGAACATGATTACAATGAGGATCTCAAGGCATTTTTACCATAAATAGGAGTTTCAAAAACCCTAAACATCCAAAAACCTAACCCTAGGAGATGAAGTGCCAAAAGTCATGTGGGTCCCGTTTGGGTAAGTCAGTTCATCAACTTCCTGGGGTCGAAACTTTTGCATACGATCTTCGTTTTAGGCGTATGATAGCCCATTCAAAAGATATATCCGAGGACTACAATAGTTGCACAAAATTTCATGATGAAAATTTGCAACCACAACATACCCCAAAAAACATCGTTTAGGGCCTCAAAACGGCTCCGAAAGTTCAGGACACGAAAAACTACTAAAAATAGTAAATTATCAAAATTGCTAGAAAGTTGTTTTGAGCCAGTTGGAAAAGGTGGGTGGCCACCGATATCCACCTGGATCAATTCCATTTTGACTCAGCTTTGACTTTTTTATAATTATTTTTAACAATAGGCAATAGTCATAGAAATGCTAAACAAATGAGAACATGTTTGGTATTATTAGTCCCTGCCAAGGGAATATAGCAATGAGCTTGCTATTGATTTGACATTAATTTGCTTTGTATTTTAAATTTATGTGTGTAGTGTAATGTTTAACTTAATAAAACAAATATATATATTTTGATATAATAAAAATATTTGTTTTTCTCATTTCTGATTGGTTGATATATTCCAAGTCTTATTGTTGCCTTCACGTATTTCAATATTTGAAAGTAATTACATAAATCAATAAACTTGGTTATAAGTACCTAGTACCTTTTATATAAAAAATTAAGAAAAAATGTAAAAATGCCATGTGTTCTCTCATTATTACTATCCATTTATTTCATTATTATTGCATTTCAATAAACTTGGTTATAAGTACCTAGTACCTTTTATATCAAAAATTAAGAAAAAAAAGTAACAATGTCATGTGTTCTGTCATTATTACTATCCATTTATTTCATTATTATTGCATTTATGATTTTCTCTTATCATTAATACAAAGTGTACTATTATATTAATACAAAATGATATACATATAATTATGTATGATGACGTATGTGTAATTTCTTTTTAACAGTAATTTTGAATTTCTTTTTAAATGAAAATAAATTAGTAAAAATATAGTTAAAGATGAAAAACAAAATGATATAGACAACTTAAGGGATATATATATATATATATATATATATATATATATATATATATATCCCTTTTAATAATGATTTTGAATTTTCTTTAATAAAGACAAATAATAATTATAGCAAATTGACAATGGTTTTATAGTAAATTGACAAGTGTTGGGACACTCTAGCTAGTTCAATGATCCCATCTAGGTACACACTTTTTCCAAATTTACTTGGCAGGGACTAAGCTGCCATGCAACCTTTGTTACGGAAGGTTCCCTACACCACATTATCAATGCTCATGAATGTATTCTTCTCATCCTCACTAATGTTGGTGGCCTTCCTATACGATTAATATCTCCAAGCAATTTTTTAAAGGAGACGGTGCATGAGAAGCCATCGACTAGGATAGTATGTGCTTTCGCCCACTCGATTTAGAAGCTTCCCCTTTAGAATAATTAATTGTAACACAAAGCAGTTCACATATGGATTGCACTAGATTGTGGCCTTGCCTCTTATATTTCTTCCAATTTTTTTAAGCCCTAACACTTTTTGTTTTCCTTTGCTAGAGTCGGGATCTTATTTAGTTTAGAAAATAAAGGATAAAATTTATTCATTCCATTAATAGGTCATGGTCCTTTATCCTTATTCATATCTCTTGGGCATATCAAATAGTTTTGTGTGTGATTGAGGGATTCGTAGCCTGAAGCAAAGAGATTAACCTGACTCTTTATGTCTTGAGGAATATCCACTCACATCATCCAAAGAACTTAGAGCTATCCAAAGAGGCTCCATAAGACTTCACAATAAGCTTCATCTAAAAAAATACAAGCAAGAAGTTAGTTTCCAGTTGCACCCTACATGCTCATGAACATTTTACCATTTATGTAATCCTACCATTAACTAGTAGATACCTTATTTATTAGTTGACTACCTTACTTATTAATGTTGAAACATCATGCTTCATTTTTGAAAAAATATGGAAAAATGTTGCCTCATTTGTTTGTGATTACACAGATTTCAACTACCTGTAAATCTTTATCCTCTACATTATTTCTCCATCCCTATCCTACTCGGTTAACCAGAGTTTGTCTAAGATGAAATTTCAAATTTTATTGTGTTTTAATGACTAGATTGTTGTTTTGTCTACAATTGCATTTGTGTGAAGAACTAGATATGTATTTTTTCGTTTAAATATGTATTAATGCACACTAATATGGAGAATGGGGTTGTCATGGATGTAAATTCATGCAACCATAAACATATTTATTGAGTATGATTATCTTACCTATTTTTCGTGATAAGTTTAGGCAACAACAAGATTTGCCACCTAGGAGCTTCATTAATTTGCTTGAAAACTACAATTTAGATATGTGAAATTGTCGATGGTCAAAAAATTCAAGCATCTAAACTTTATTCCAATTTGAGTAATGGAGAAATTCCCAAAGGAAACACATGTCTTCAAAAATAAAACTTTAAGTGAACACAGTTACACCCATACATAAATCTTGACTGTGAGGATTACATATAGAAATATTGATTGCCAGGATTAATTTTGTTAAGATATATTAGGGGTGCCTCTACTTCATGGAAATACTAGCTCCCAGGGTTTCCCATACATACGCAATAGGGAGAATCAATTACACCCAGGCTTGAGACACTATGAAAATTATAGGACTAATGAGACTGTTAATAAACAGTTCATAGAATCTTGTTGTTTCGGGTGTCTCTGTGCCAAGTGTTTTCGGCCTTTATGTGAAATACATGTATACTTATGGTCATGACTCCTTCACCGAGGGGGTCCTTTCATACAAGATATTTACCCTTTATTCTCAATCACTTCCTAAGATGGTGTTTGGCCCTCTCTTCTTGGTCTCACAACTTGGCCCATCATTGGGTTATGGTTTTTCTTACTGTTTTGTTACTGGTTCTCCTTCCAAAACTAGTCCTTTGTTTCTATCTCACACTTTAATGGCTATTCCACCAGGTTGTCTATTCAAATCGAGCCTATATAAATAACTCACGTCCATTGCACTAAATCTAAGACATGCAATCAATGGAATGTGGAATCCATGAGCTATGCACTAAACCTAACATATGAGAAGGTGTGCAATAACTATAAATCCCTTGTGTAGAGGAAATTTAGTTGAGAAACCACCTGATAAACCTGTGTAAACCCTAAGTTTAGTGGGAGGTGGAAACTTTTGTTGTGTCAGAGGAGGAAAGAGAGTAACTTTCCTGGATCATCACAAACTTAGAACCCTGCTGAGTCATTTTCCTTGGTGGAATCATGGCTTGGCATGGGGGTGGTGTGTTGTAGGAAGTTACTCTGCAGCAAGGCCTAAGATTGGGAGGAAAGGTGTTCTCTCTTAGTCAGTTGGGTTTGGAAATTTCCATACTAGATAAGTGTTCATTTGCTTACTAATAAAATATATGTATGCATGTGTAAACGCCTGAACTTAGGAGAAAGTCGGTCATTTAAAATTCATGGTTTGAATGCATGAAAGTTGGGATATATATGTTGTTTATTCCGACATTGATAAGTGTGAAAATTATTTAGTATGGACTATTGGATACCTAAGTATTTGATGTCTCTATATGGAAGATCCATAAATCATCCAAGAGTCCCCTTGAAGTTTCAATACCTTGAAATGGCCTTTGAGTAGTTTCAAACTCTTAAAGAGCATAATTGAAGTCCTGTAGAAAACTCAGGATATGGCTAAGTCCCCAAAGCAGATTTTTATATCTCTGTAAAATCATGTGTTGGCCCAAGGAGAGATCGCAACCATTGATATGGTCGACTGATATATCTCAACCCTTTGTTGGCGAAGGAATGTCGTCGTGAGAGACCAAGTGCCTGAGTGGTATAAAGTTCAATGACATTCATATTCAGAAAAAGGATGACAATCATAGATATGATTAGAAGATAGAGGATAAACATGATCCATATATCTATGATACATCGTCATTGGAGGTAAAAGGTGGGTGAACTGGGAGGAGGCCCGAACACCGATGACATAAGCAATTCGGTGACACAATGAGGGATGTCAATCTGCCGATGCACGAGATAATATCATCCGTTGACCTTCTGTGAGACTTGTTTATGCAAGGAATGAGGATGATGACATCATGATGGATGTGGCATGCCAATAAGGAATCCAAAGTTTCCTTAGGACAATAGGTGTCAATTGTTGGTTGGTTGACAAGAGTCTGGTGAGGGAAGACGATGATAACCATTGATCTCGTTGAATATTTGACAAAGTGATATAGATTGTTGGATCTAGATGCATCATTGTCGGAAGTGTGGAGGTTGGTAAGGGAATGTTCAACCAAGAAATGTCTATGATGACAGAGTGATCGATGATGATGATGGGAGTCGGGGTTTAATGACGATCATTGACCGATGGAGAGAAGGGATAGAATCTTCACCATAGATATCACAGGTCACATTTTCACACTGTGTAAGCCATTGGGACATGGTAGTTAACTTCTGTGCCAAACGACATCGTTGACGTGCTCAAAACCATCGATATCAAGAGTGGTGAGCCATAGGAACTAGGGATGGTGCACCTTGATGTATCATTCTCAAATGTATAGGATAGCGATAACGAACCACAAGATAAGAAATCCCAATGACGATGAAAATGGGCAAAGGGATCGGGCCCGTGGAACATTCATATAGGTGACAGCTGCCATGTCGGGTGGCTCAAGTGACAAGGTGCCATGTGGACGTCGCGTGGTAGTGAGATGAAGTTTGATTATGAAATCCTGGGAAACCTTAGGAGGCCATAAATTTTTATTTGGAGATTGGATTTAAGCATGGTTAAGGTTGTTGGAAAGCTTTTGAAGAGAATAAGATGATGGTACGCTCAGGTAGAGGTTTTGTGATAGTTGAGAAAATAGAGAATTTCTAATTCCCCATCCCTTAAAAGGATACTTAGGTAGTTGGGTTGTTACAGAGTGGTATCAGAGCAGAGTTCAAACTCTAGGCTTGAATGGGTGACCAAGACTGCTTAATATTGTTTAAGAATAATTTTATGATTGTTTGGAATGCATGTTTTTAAAATACTGACATAAAAATGCTAATGAAAATTGTTGTCTCAACATGTAGGATGAATCGAAAATTCATAGATGTGAATGGTGCAGTGCAGCATGGACGATGCCTCGCACCTTAGAGACGAAGAGTCTGATGGTCAGAGGATAGAGAAACCCCTCCATATTTGATGGACACTATGAGAATTTTGAAGGTACATAATGAGATACTTATGAGGGCCCATGCCAAACAAGAAAAGTTGAATGGAGTTCTACTGCAAAGCCTGTCTGAAATTCAAAAACATCTACAACAAGTCCCTAGCAACGCAGAATTATAGCATTTGAAGGGGTTAAAAACCCCTTCGGATGCTCAAAATCATGGATTGGCTCACAATGATGTGGGAAGGAGTTCTTCCAGAAGAAATCATCAAGGTGCCAAGAAAGGAAAATTGAGTGGAGGCATTTCCACGGAGTCTTCTAGCCGGAAAACTGTTTCAGCGGGATAGTTTAGCGGCGACATGGAATCTAGTATTTCTAAGAAGAGAAAGACAAATGATTATCATGATTTTCAAACTGAAGAATATAGAAAAGCTAAGCCACCTACCTTTGATGGGGAAATAAAGAAAGGAGAAGAAGCCAAAGCATGGCTATTTGGTTTGAAAAATTACTTTCGAGTACATAATTATTTTGACAATACCAAGGAAAGAATTGTAGTGTTTAACCTAAATGGAAGGACTTCCATTTGGTGGGAAGACCTCAAGGAAAGAAAAATAATAAAGGAAAGAAAATTAACCTGGGAACAATTTGAGAAATACTTTTGTAAATACTACCTATCTAAAAAGTATTATGATGACAAGATAAAGGAATTACATGAGCTTAAGTTGGGACAAGTTACCTTGGATGCGTATGCAAAAATATTTATGAATTTTTTTGAGGTATGTTTCCTACCTTAAGGATGAGAAGGAAAGAGTCCAACATTTTCTCAGTGGGTTACCACAATCCTACCAATATCAAATTGAGTTTGTTAAACCCAAAATTTTGGAGGACACCAATCAAAAGGCCAAAATTTTTTATGATCAGCCTCAACACAAGCATTAGTCTTCCAAGGATGGAAAAGGAAGGAAAAGAATGGAATCCAGAAAAAAGAATTCAAGTTCCCCCCCCCCCCCCATAAGAATTATGAAAAGGATGCACAGATGGGTTAGCCAAGTAGGAGTGTGCATCAACAAACTTTTCTATCTCAAAGTAGGAATAAACCAACAAAGAAGGAAAGGGAAAGAACAGAGGAACCCAAGAAATGACCTTTACAATGATGGTGGTGTGGAGAGCCATGTCTATTGAGGGATTTTCCCCACCAATAGTATGACAATATAAGAGTGTATAATGTATGGGAGGCAACTGCGATCAATGATGTAGCTAGGAGTGTGTTGAGAATCTATGAAGTAGTAGAAAATCGTCAAGTAGACCACCATGACTCTGTGGTGGAATTGGAAGGTATTATTACTGAATGACCAATATCTATTTTAATTGAACCAGGATCTAATATTTGTTATATTTCACCTTGAGTGGTTGAGGCATGTTCATTACAGAAAAATAATCACACCAAAACATGGTTAGTTCAGTTAGCCACTGGAACAAAGAAGAAGGTGGTGCAGGTAGTTGAAGCTTGTTCAATTTGGATGGATGGATTTTAGACCCAAGTGTTTCTAAATATCCTACCCCTTTTTTCTTATGATGTTTTGTTGGGAATGGAATGGTTAGCTTCCCATAAGGCTAAATTAAACTGTTATGAGAAAATTTTAGAATGTGAAGATGAGAAAGTAAATACCATAATTTTGTAACACATTCAGAAGTTGGCCTTTGTGAGAAAAATATCAGCATTACAACTTAATAAGTTTAGAAGAAAGGGGTGTCCCTTGTATTCTATACAAGTATTAAACTCGAAAGAAGAAAAGGAGATGAAAGTTGAAGATCAACCAGTGCTATGGGAGTTCATAGATGTGTTTTCTAAGGAGGTACCTGGATTACCTCCAAAAACAGATCTTGATTTTTCAATTGAAATCATGCCTGGATAAGTTCCAGCATTGAGAGTTCCTTACATGATAAGCACACCATATTTGGTGGAAATGAAAATGAAGTTGAAGGAAATGTTGGACAAGGGATACATCAAGCTGAGTGTGTCTCCATAGGAAGCACCAACCCTGTTTGTAAAGAATAAATATGGTACCTTGAGGCTATGCATCGATTATAGATAGTTGAACAAGATGACCATCAAGAAAAAATATCATTTTCCTATAATAGATGATCTCTTTGATCAACTTGGAGTGGGATACAATTTTCTCAAAAATAGATTTGAGTTTGGGATATCACCAAGTCAGGATTAAAGATGAGGACAACCACAAGACAACCTTTAGGACAAGGTATGGGCACTATGAGTTTGTCCTGGTGCCATTTGGGCTTACAAATGCACCAAATACATTCATGTGTTTGATGAACAATGTTCTCAACAAGTATTTATACAAGTTTTTCTTAGTATTTGTGGATGAAATTTTGGTGTATTATAAGAAACGAGAGGAGCATGAAGAACACCCCAGGATGGTGTTACAGGTGTTAAGATAACAACATTTGTACACCAAGTTAAACAAGTGTGATTTATTTAAGAATGAAATCTAGTATCTAGGCCACGTAATCTCAACCGAGGGAGTGGCAGTAGACCCTGCAAAGATCAAGGAAATCATGGCTTGGTCTACCGTTAGAAATGTGTCAGAAATGAGATCTTTCATGGGATTAGCTAGACATTAAAATAGGTTCATCAAGTGATTCTCCAAGATCAGTAATCCTGTCACTTCACTACAAAGAAAAGGGAAGAAGTTTGTATGGTCACCATAGTGTTAGAATATATGTTACAGATGCATGTAATGCATCTGCCCAAGCAGTAGGAGGAATATATACCTTTGGTAGAATTCACATACAACAATGGTTATAAATAATCATTGAAGGTGATCTTGTTTGAGGTTTTGTATGGAAGGAAGTGTAGAGGTCCAATTAGTTGGGACGGTCTAGTGGACAAAATCACACGTGGACCTGAATTGCTGAAAGAAATGGAAGAGTCCACAGTTAAGATGAAGAAGAACCTGAAAATTTCCTAGAATAGATAGAAGAGATATGATTATAGAAAGAGAATCCCCATAGAATTCCAAGTGGGAGACCACTTGTATCTCCGGATGAAACCCAAGAGAATCTCCCTCAAAATGGGGATGTGTGCTGAGTTGGCTCCTAGATATTGTGGACCTTTCGAAATCCTAGAAAGAATAGCATATAGACTTGATGTACCACCTACTATTAGAGCACATAATGTATTCCATGTGTCTTTGTTAAATAAATATGTACATGATTCTAATCGTGTTATTGATTAGACTACAATATGAGTGGAACAAGAGGGAGAATTCCATCCAAAACCTCAATGCATCCTAGACAGGAAAGAAAAAATTCTTCGGAACTAAGCCATTGTGCAGGTCAAGGTGAAATGGAAGAACTTTGGAGAAAATGAGGCTACATGGGAGCTGGAAGATGCAATGAGGAGAAATACCCATTTTTGTTTAATGTATAAGAATATATACATGGTGTTTTAAACATGTAGGGTGGTGTTTCTTTAAGGGGGAGGGGGATGTAACACCATGTTTTTCCCCAAGAGTGTAATTATGCACAAACTTCATAAATTAATGATATGAGGCATGTAATTATGTTTTGAATTAATACAAACGCCAAACCACTGACCGAGAGAGAGAAACCTTGAAAATACTGGCCACGATACACCAGAGGAAATTGATGAGGCTAAGGGACTGATGGAAAGGTTGAGTGAAGTGAAGTTGAGATATATTAGTGAAGAAAATAGGAAGCTTTTAAAACAAGATAATCTATACTTGCAAACTTAAAAACTGCACCTACCAGCATACCAAACTTACCTAAAAATTCATGTGACCAATAAGAGAAGTCGTAGATGTGGTTGAGGTAGTTAATGACTATTGGTAGTTGAACTTTGTAGAGATAAAAGGATTATTGAATGACTAATAGGGGGACACCAAGGAACCGCCCCTTCAAACTATAAATGCAGACTGAAGGTTACATCTACAAAGAGTCTTGAGAATCCTGAGGGTGACAGTGAAGAATACTAGAGGAAGAATATAGGAAGATAGGTAGAAGAGATACGATCAACAGATAATAGAGGAGACACGGGAAAACATGCAACAATGGAATAGAACACACATAATAGAAGATACTTAGAGACGAGAAAGAGAGAACAAGGTACATAGGTTTGGATGTGTTGATTGAGGAAACAAAAGGAAAAAGAGGAGCTTTTTGGAAGAAAATAGAAAGTTTGTCTAAGTTGTTGATGATCTCCCTTTACATAGAAGACATATATTTCTAAACTAGAGAAATAATGGGTTGCATCTTGTTTCTTACTAGATGGAAACTAAAACTAGTAAGGGGAGGTCATTGAGGGATTGTTGAGCAGAGAAGGGACTCCCTTGTGCAGAGGAAATCCAGTTGAGAAACCACCTGATAAAACTATGGAGACCCTAATCTCAATGGGAGGTGGAAACTTTTGTTGTGTCATAGGAGGAAGGAGAGTAACCTTCCTGGATAATCACAAACTTGGAACCCTGTTGAGTCAATTTCCTTGGTGGTATCATGGCTTGGAACCGGGGTGGCATGTTATAGGAAGTTACTCTAGAAAAAGGCCTAAAGTTGGGAGGAAATGCGTTCTCTCTCAGTCAGTCGGGTTTGGCAATTTCCTTACCAGATAAGTGTGTTAATGTTTATGCCATTATTATAGTTCTTTGCATTTCAATAGATAAGAGCATCATAAGAACAAGATCAATGAGAAATACGCATTCACAAGAGACACAACATTTATCCTGGGAAACCCTCTATGGGAAGAAAACCCAGCAAAAACTTCCTTATCATAAATAGCTTATACAATGTTCAAGAGATAACTCAAACCAATACAGATAGCCCTCCCCAAGAGATGCGCCACTCTTCTCCCTCTCTCCAACTGGTAATTGCAGCTTGCCTCATAAGATAATGAGCAAGTGAGTTGTGTGTTATAAGTGAGGCGCTAGCCTCCTATATATACAAGACTAGCACATGTGAGAGGGTTTCACTGGAAGGGCCGAGCTCTCACTCTAGGTGGGTAAACCCACCTTTAATTAATTTTGGGTCTTCAATAATAATTGTTGGGGCCGACTTCTTATTCTACCCTTTATAATTGTCTGATGACTAATACACAAAAGGGGATTTGGTCCTTATACAATTACCGACATGATTAATCCACAATGGGGATTAATCCTAATAATAAAATAACAATAATAATAAGAATGCTCTTCGCAGTTACATTATTTCAACACTCCCCCTTAACAAGAAGGGTATTCTTCACCAGCATCAGGCGAGAGAGGTCTGCATAATTAGTGGCATCAGGAGGACAGTATCGTCAATATCATCTTGAAACATTGGCTAGCATATTTACAAGTCATCATAAGTTTTTCTTCATCGACAGCATCATCATTCTCGAAAGAATTCTATCATCATCTGCATCAAATATGTATCAGTGAAAATGATACCTCATCACAGCACTAGGCTGGCAATACTTCACTAGCTCAATGTCATAGCTTGTTAAGCTGGTAGCTCAGTGTCAATCACATCTTGTTTTACGTCTAACAACTAGGTCAGAAGAAAGGAATATCATCATATCGCTTTACGTCTAACAACTAGGTCAGAAGCAAGGAATCACAACGTCATGATTTACATCTAACAACTAGGTCAGAAGCATGACTCATATTTCTTTACGTCTAACAATGAGGTCAGAAGAAAGGAACACATCAACATCTCACTTTGCATCTAACAACAAGGTCAGAAGCTGACAACCATCTTGCTTTATGTCTAACACCTAGGTCAGAAGCAAAGAATCAATACCGTCATGCTTTACTTCTAACAGCGAGGCCAGAAGAAGGACTCATCTTGATTTACGTCTAACAACGAGGTCAGAAGCAAGGATCACACATCGTCATGCTTTACGTCTAACAGCGAGGTCAGAAGCATGACTCATCTTGCTTTACATATAACAACTAGGTCAGAAGCAAGGATCACACAGCATCATGTTTTACGTCTAACAGTGAGGTCAGAAGCATGACTCATCTTGCTTTACATCTAATAGCGAGGTCAGAAGCAAGGAATAAATATATATGCTCCCCCTTTCAGGGAGGGTTCTTTTAGACTATACCAAGCTTATCTTGAAAGTGTTCAAACTTTACACGAGATAGAGGCTTAGTCAACAAGTCAACAACATGTTCATCCATGCTAATGTACTAGAGCTTCAAGGCTCCTCTCTGTACCATGTCACGGATGAAATGATAGCGGATCTCTATGTGCTTTGACCTATCATGGAATACAGGATTCTCTATCATCTTTATGCAGCTCTGGTTGTCACATATAATCGTGGTTTCTCTCATCTCCAAGTCAAATAGGCCTATCAGCAAATTTCGAAGCCATATAGCTTCGCAGCTAGCAGAACATGCGGCAATGTACTCTGCTTTCGCTATGCTGAGAGCAATACTAGATTTCTTCCTACTCTACCACAAGATCATGGCTGATCACAAACTAAAACAGGATCCGGAAGTTCTTTTTCTGTCTACAACGCTTCCTGCCCAATCTGCATCAGTATATCCACTCAATGTGAAGTCATGATTTCCACCATAGTTGAGACCATAATCCATTGTACCTTTAAGGTACCTCATCACATGTTTTGCAGCCACTAGGTGAACACGTCTGGGCTCTACCAGAAACTGACTCAAGGTGTTCACTACAAAACAAATGTTTGGTCTAGTGTTCGTCAGGTACATCAGTGATCCAATAATTTGTCTGTACAGTGTGGCACCTATCAAATCTGATGAAGTATCGACCAACAGCTTCAGCTTTGCTTCCATGGGAGTATTCATGGACTTGCATTCTAGCATGTCAAATCTCTTTAATATTTCGACCATGTGCTTCCCCTAGTTAAGGAAGATTCTTTCTGGACTCTGCCATACCTCAAGACCTAAGAAGTAATGCATGAGGCCAAGGTCTTTCATTTCAAATTCTGCGGCAAGTCTCTATTTACATTCAGCGATGAGATTTTCTTCTCCAGTTAAGAATAATTCATCCACATACAGTAGTAATATTACTGGTTCATTATCCATAATTTTGAAGTAGAGATTTGAGTCTGCTTTACTCTTGGTAAA
>JZKD02S1658312.1:77781-90728 GCA_000966675.3 Picea glauca
TTGGAAGTGGGTGCATATAAACTTCAAACAATTCACAAAATAAGCTTAATCAAATCTACAAACTAAAAATATGTTGGTTTATAAAAAAAATGACAACAACTCATATAATTAAGCCATAATATGGTCAAGAGAATGAAATCACCAAATTTAATAGCAAATTTAGCATTGTAACGTAGGTCATTCAAGATGAAAACTTCTTTAGGTTAATTGATTTGAAGGAGGATTTCACCACGACAAGAAATGCATCTTAAAGAATATTGCATAAAGAATCCATGTTGTTACATATGTGATAAGTCACACAAAAAAACATGTAGGAGGTTATCTATGTTCACATAGAGATCCTATTTGGGATAAAATTGAAATAAATGACTAGATCAATTAACAACAACTCATATAATTAAGCCATAATATGGTCAAGAGAATGAAATCACCAAATTTGATAGCAAATTTAGCATTGAAACCTAGGTCATTCAAAATGAAAACTTTTTTGGGTCAAATGATTTGGAGGATTTCACCACAACAAGAAATGCATCTTAAAGAATATTGCATAAAGAATCCATGTTGTTACATATGTGATAAGTCACACAAAATAAACATGTAGAAGGTTATAAAATTGAAATAAATGACTAGATCTACTGCACAAATAAAGTAGGATGGCCAATGGAAATGGGAATATATGATATGTGGTATTTTTTGAACCTTTAAATTATGTCTACCTCTAAAATATGAATAGAAACTTTGATCATGATGAGAAATCACAAAATTGAACATGGGGACTAGATATAGATGGATAGATTCAACATTTCAAAGATTTTGATTATAATAACCTTTAAAATGTATTTGACATCAAATAACTTTGATGTGTATGGGATAGATTCCAAGATTTTATATGGTTACCATGTTCAAATGATCTAAAATATATATGAAAATGATTCACAATCATTAACATATTGATTTCTTCAATCACGAACCATCATGACTCCTTTCAAACCATCTACTTTGGGAAATATGTTATGGGTGTAATTATATATAGGCATACAAAATATTGAAAAAATAACACTTTCATATTTATATTTTAGAAGGGTTGACCCTCTAAAAAGAAAAGCATGAATTAGGTATGGCTCAACCTATCAGGTTCAAGTCATTCTAGAAAATAAAGTATTTGTCCATGATTTAAGAAGAGCCAATGAAGATGTTATATATGAAAAACAACTAGAATAGATATGGTGATAGAGAAAATTGGAAACAAGGAAACAAGTGTGTTGAGAATTCACATCACAAATTCATATTTTTTGGGTAATAGTTTTTCTCCATACTTCACCATAGAGCTATGACACCATGTAAAAATTTTCATAATTGAACTAGTTTCTATAGTTAAATTTGTCACCCTTGACCATTGAGTAGAACTAGGCCACATTACTACCTTAATTCAACCCTTGGCAAGTCCTCTAGACATATTTTTTATACCTCTTTTCCTTGTGCTCGTGGCCTATATAAATAAAATCTCACAAGTAGTTTTCATGTTTCTAGTTAGCAACTCGTAAGTGCACTCAAAATGGCCCAAAATCGCCATACACTTTTATATCCTATATCTCGAGCTCCAACTATTGGAACCACTTGTCGCTCACCCTTATGCTAAAGGTATAGCCTAAAATCTATCTTGATGATATAGGAATCCCTTAATCATAATGTTCTTCTTGAACATAAATCTTTGCATTATCCATGTTTGACTTGTTCTCTTCTAGGAGTTTTTGAGCGACCCCTTGGCTTCCCTATGAATATTGCATTTGGGTCCTTGCCCTAAGTTAGAGTTTGATTGGTGGTTAGGTTGGAAGAACCCAAAATTGGGTGACGAGGATGCTTCAAAAAAATCAAGTATAATATTCGTGTTGTCAACTTTTGATTATAACAGTATAGATCTATTTTCTTCCCCCACCACCCCTCCCCATCCCCCAATTATTGTTACTATTCATTGTCATGGTTATTGCATTTGAATTATAGAATTGGTGTTGAATTGACTTACCTAAAGTTAGTTACGTAATTACTTTTGAATTTGTTTTAATCATGTGAAATGTTTATAATGGTTTGAGAAATATGCATCTTTTTGGAATTATGTGCAAGTATCAAGAAATGTCTAAATTTGAACAATTACCTTATCAATTTGTGGCAAAGTTCAAGATCAAAATATTTCACTAGGTTTTCCTCTTTTCTTCGTCTTGCTTCTTCTTGCATTTTAGTTAATTTTGTTGGGAAAGATTGATAAAGACTCTATCCTTGCTCTATCTGTGAGATCTCAACCCTTTCACCAAGGAATTACATTTAGTGTAGGACAAATTCCTCAAACTCTACTAGATAATTGTCTAAATTAACCACAAACAAGATGCAAAAACATTCAGATAAAACATTAAAATTGAGGTTTATAGTGGAGAACACCTTCAAGGGAAAACTCCACTCTTAGGAGTACATTGTATTCATGTGCATTGACATGATACAAGGCCCCATTATTTATGTTTTGGGATTAACCACCCCATTAATGAGAACTATTACCTATTAACCACCTCATTGATGAAGAACACTAACCCATTAACAACCTCATTAATGAGAATAAATAAGGTGGATTAGGTACAATGTTACATATGTCTACATAAATGTCCACTAAAGAAATATTAAATAACATAATGGATCATTCACAATAATGATCCAGGGGCATCAAACAGTAAAATTTCGAGATTAACCCAAGAGGTCAAAACCATATACTAATGAAGTTGGTTTCCTAAGTTTTCATTTTGTTTGTAATATTTGAACAAGATATGTCTAGAAGATGTATTAGATTTATCTCTTCTAATAGGTGTTTGTATGTTGTAATATTTTAGGATCAGACTTCTAGGTTAAGGATATTTTGAGATAGCTTGGGATTAGTTGGTTTTGGGAAGCTATGTGAGAGATATCGATATATTCTATAATGAATAGTAATGAGACAAAGTGTGGGAATTTGGTGAGAATGTGAGTGTGTAGAGGTCCGAGAGACCAAGAAGGAAAAAAGATATCACTTTTGTAATGTTATTCCTTCAAAGTGATTTAATAAAGATTAGTTTGTCAAATCATGTTTCTTACACATTTTCATTTTAAGCTTCGCATATAAATTGTTTAGACATGGAAACAAGTGTTTGTGGTTGTAGGAGACCGTGTGCAGATCTTGCTGCATATTGGAATCGACAAGAGTCAAATTGGGGCATGTAAAATTTGTTATGCATTCTATGTGAATGGACAGTGGAGATTAGAATGGAGAAAATCCCTATTTGGAATCAATGGCTACAATCATATCATCGAGACTCATCAAATTGGGACACAAACTCCATTTAAGAATCGCTAATGACAGTATCTATCATCTTGATATTTGATGACAACTCTAGGATCACCGATGACGATAGACTTGGTAATCATGCCGATGAGAAATAGGTCGACGATGATGAGATGGGAAAATTAAAAAAATCAATGATGAGGATTAGACCAGAGGAGAATATCAACGGTGGAGAGATAAAAGAGATCGATGAGGTTAAAATAAATCATTTGTTCTAATTAAATCCTTCAAACTAGAATCGATGATCTAGGAAGAGGGAAGTTCACCCATATCGTCAGACTGGTATATCGTTGGGGAAAGATAATCCTTGTAAATTTTCTCCCTGATAACATACCAACAACAATACGTATATCACCAGGACTAATACATCATCAGGATGATTGGGCTTGTGATTGCTCCACAACATAAAAATATCGATGATGATGTGATTAGCGCTTGGATCCAATGTTAGATCCCATGGAGGCTTAACATCCATGCTTTGGGCTTTGTTGTTAGTGCCAAATTTTAAATTTTGTTCTATGAAGAATTAGTGTCGAGTAACAGAGGGTCTGAACTCTATTAATAAGGGATCCTGGAAAAGGAAGATAGAGTTCAAGAGAAGCTAAGTATTGTAGTTGCTCACATGGTATTTTAAATCTATTTCTAGTTGGATTTAGGCCTAGGAGGTTTGTATCAAGTGGTATCATAGAATGCAATGCTCTAAGAATCAGAGCAGAATAATTTTATCTTGCAGGAATCATGCCACCCAGATGAGGAGGTCAAGAGAGAAATGTAGCAACTGAGGAGTTGTGATTGGAGCTGAAGTGCATCCAGGCAAGGATGGTATTCATGGAGACAACTCGGAGAAGGGAACCTGAAATAGGGGATGTCAATGAAAGTGAAGATACAAGCTCTGATGAGGAAGAAAAAGGAGCATCAAGAGGAGAAACTGTTGATATTGGTCACAAAGGTTGGAGCTAGACCAAAGATGGAAGTGCCCATGTATGAGGGTAACTTGAATGTGGATGAATTTCTTGATTCGATCAATGCAATGGATAAGTAATTTGACTATGAAGAGGTGGATGAAGATAAGAAAGTCAAGCATGCTATGACAAGACTAAAAGGCCATGCAACTTTATGGTGGGATGAGTTGCAGGTTAATCAAAGGAGGAAAGGAAAAGCTAAAATCAGAAGATGGGATAAGATGGTGGCTAAATTCAAACAAAAATTTATGCCTAAGGATTACCATTTGAACATGTTCAGAAAATTGTATAATTTGAGACAGAAGGCCATGACAGTGAAGGAGTACACTAAATAATTCTATAGGTTTAATATAAGGGTATGACATATAGAAGAAGATGCATAGAAGGTTGTTAGATATATAAATGGGCTGAGGTATGATATTCAAGATAATATTAGTCTTTTATATTTGAGAACAGTGGAAGATACTTACCAAGAATCCATAAAGGAAGAAGAAAAGTTGGCTAGGAAGCAGATCCAAAAGAAGAGAGGAAGAGGATCATCCAAAAGAGGAATATTGCAAGCTTCAAAGGGAGAAGAAGGAATTTCTAGTATTCAGTTACACAAAAGAGGAGATTCAAGAGGTGGAAGATTATTCTCAAGAGGTTGAGGAAAAGTTAGATAAATCAAGTGTTTTACTTGTGGAAAAACATGACATATGTCTTGGGATTGTCCTGAGAACGAGACAACAAACCAAAGATGAGCTCACATTGGAGAAGCTAAGGAAGAGACAGTGAATGTAAAGGTAAAAGAAGAAACTCCTGAGGTAGGTGAATCACTAATGTTAACGAGATTTTTGATTAAGGTAGAAAAGGAATCTCACGAACCAACACAGAGAAAAATATTGCTCAAGATAATGTGCAAACCAAGGGGGAAATGTTGCAAGGTGGTCATTGATAGTGGCAACATAAACAATTTGTTTTATATAGAGATGTGGAAAATTTTGGATTGCAGAGGATAGCACATCCTACCCCATACAAAGTGTCATGGTTGCAGAAACGACATTAGATCCTGTAACTGAATAGTGTAAGGTAGAAATTCAGATTGGTAGTTACAAAGATGAAATAATATGTGATATCATGCCTATGGATGTTTGTCATATTTTTTTGTGAATTCCATGGAAGTATGATAGGAAATTTATTCATCATGGAAGAATAAATACCTATGCTCTTGAAAAATATGGACACAAGAATGTGTTGTTTCCATTGAGAGATGGAGGAGATAAAGAAGAAGTTGGTCCAAGTGTGTTGTTGATGAGTGGAAAGGATCTACTGCAGGAAGTCAAGAAAGAGGATGAGGTACAATTTTCTTTGATTGGTAAGCATATAGTAGTACTTACCAACACAAATGTAAATGATTTACTAGTTGAAATTAGAGCCTTATTAGATTAGTTTGTTGATATCATAGTTGATAAGTTATCGAATTCCCTACCACCCATAAGGACCATTAGCCATCACATAGACTTGATTCCAGGAGAAAGTATACCAAACAAAGTTGTCTATGGGATGGCACCAAAGGAGAATGAAGAGATCATAAATTAGGTTCAGGATATTCTTTATAAGGGATTGGTCAGAGAAAGTTTGGGCCCTTGTGCGGTACCAACTATTTTGAGTCCAAAGAAGGATGGAAGCTAGATAATGTGTACAAAATCCAAAGCAATAAAAAAATTAGCAATAAGGTACATATTTCCTTTACCTCGTATGGATGATTTGATGGACTTTCTAAGTGGTGCAAATTATTTTTCAAAGATAGACTTAAAGAGTGGATATCATTAGATTAGGATGAGAGAGGGAGATGAATGGAAGACAACCTTTAAAACCAATGACGGTTTGTGTGAATGGATTTTCATGCCTTTTGTCTTGAAAAATGCACCAAGTACATTATTCATGAGGCTCATGAATGAAATCCTCAAAAATTTTATTGGAAACTTTGTACTTGTATATCTAAATGATATTATTGTTTACAATAAAACAAAGGAAGAATACTTGATATTTCTGAAGTTGGTGTTAAGGAAGCTGCAACGAGAGAAACATTTGATAAATCTGAAGAAATGTCCCTTCACGAAAACAAAATTGGTCTATTTAGGCTTTGTAATCTCACAATATGGATTGAATATGGACCCAAAGAAGGTGAAAGATATCAAGGAGTGGCTTTATCCAAGGAATATTTATGAGGTAAGAAGTTTTCATGGATTGGAAAGTTTCTACAGGAAGTTTATTAGAAATTTTAGTAGAATATGTGCTCTGATAGTTGAGACTATTAGGAAGGAACATCAACCATTCAAGTGGAAAAAAAATATGAAAGAGGATTTATGTTATTGAAAGAAAATACCATCGAACAACCTATTTTAGTTCTACCATATTTTCATAAACTTTTCCAAGTCAAGTGTAATGCAAATGGAATGGATATTGGTGTTGTTATAAGTCAAGATGATAAGCATGATTCCTATTTTAGTGAGAATTTGAATGATGCCAAACATAAATACTCAACTTATGAACAAGAATTTTATGCAGTGATCCAAGATTTAAAGAAATGGAGGCATTATCTAATGCCCAAGGAATTTATTTTGTATACTAACAATCATGATTTGTAGTTTATAACTAAGCAAGAGAATTTGAATCAGAGACATGCCAAATGGGTAGAGTTTATGCAAAAAATTACATTTGTTCTTAAAGATATCAGAAGTATAGTTTCAAATAGAGACAAATAATTTGTTGGAAATTTATGGAGGACATTGTGGAAGAAGGTTGGAACAAACCTTTCTTTCATCTCATCCTATCACCCACAAATTGATGGGAAGACAAAAGTAGTAAACATGAGCTTGGGAAACTTATTGAGGAGTTTGGTAAGTGAGCATAGAAGTTAGTGGGATCAAGTTCTTGCACAAGCTGGTTTTTCTTACAATGAATCACCTAACAAAAGTATAGGGAAAAGTCTATTTCAAATAGTGTATGGTATGCACCCAAGAGGCATTTTTGAACTTAGGGATCTAGGAAAAGAATAAATGAAGAGTGTTGACGCAGAGGATTTCTCTACAACAGTGCAAATGTTTCATGAACGGGTCAAGGGACAACTACATGACAATAGTCATAGGTACAAGAAAAGAGTAGATCTGAAGAGAAGGGAAGTTAATTTTGAAGTTAGAGATCAAGTTTTGGCACATCTGAGGAGAGAGAAATTCCGAAAATAATAAATATAACAAATTGAAATTGAAGAATATAGGACCCTGCAAAATTTTGAGAATTTTTTTAGCTAATTCCTATGATAATGAGTTACCACCAGACATTGGAATTTCACTTTTTTTCAATGTTGTGGATTTATATCCTTACAGAGAACCTAAAGAAAAGGACAAGGATGATCAAAGAAAGGTTGAACTAGTTCAATAAATGAAGCAGTCACCTACAACAAAATAGTTGCAAATGGAGAAGATTATCGATCAAAAGATTTCCAAGAAAACTAGGAAGCATGATTGAGTATTTGATCAAATGGAAGGATCTTATGGTAGAAGATGTAGTCTGGATGAATGTTGAACTAGTCCATAAGCATGGAAAACAAGTTGAAGAATGAGTAGATAGGAGTCCATGAATATTTTCTTCCCCTAGAATCTGACGCAGGAGCACCAAGCAATAAAATTTTGAGATTAACCCAGGAGGTCAAAACCATTTACTAAGGAAGTTAGTTTCCTAATTTTTCATTTTGTTTGTAATATTTGAATGACATATGTCTAGAAGATATCCTAGATTTATCTATTGTACTAAGTGTTTATTTGTTGCAATATTTTAGGATAAAACTTCTAGGTTAAGGATATGTTGAGATAGCTCAAGATTAGTTGGTTTTGGAAAGCTACCCGAGAGCTCCCGATATATTTTGTTGTCAGACAGTTGTCTTAGGTTGATGGATAGTTTGTTTGGATTGTTGGTTTTCATTGATGTCAACCCTTGGAGAGAGAGATTGTAGATTGATGTCAACCCTTGGAGAGAGATATTGTAGATTGATGTCAACCCTTAGATATTGATTTCAACCCTTGGAGAAGTCTGGTAGAGAAAAGGTATGGGTAAGGTACCCAAGTTTTTTTGAGGTATAAAGGCATGAAGATCAATGAATATGCAGGTAATACTATTCTAGATGGATACTACATGTCATTCCATTTCCGTTGATATGTGGAATGCCATGTGGTTCCTCATGGATAGTGAGATATGGCCTTGTGAAGTTGGAGGACCCCAAAGAGTATTCTAGAAGCCCCTAGAAGGTCAACAAGAAGTCAATTATTCTAGAAAGTCTTCAAGAAGATTCCTAGTCAATGTGGTTGCAAGGAGAAATAAATTAAATAATAAATTTGAAAAAGTGGCTAAGTGGACAAAGTGGATAAGTGGAAAAATTTGGTTAAGTGGACAAAGTGGCTAAGTGGACAAAGTGGTTTAGTGGAAAAAGTGGCTAAGTGGACAAAGTGGTTAAGTGGACAAAAGTTGATACTTTTAGAGGAAGCTACTTGGAGAGTATAAATAAGAGAGAAAGGGTCTCTCATAAGAACCTATTGAGCATATTGAATATCTACAAGTGACTGAGGTAACCAAAGGATATATAAGGAGAATTTCAGAGGGAAGGTGAAGTAAATAAGGCCGAAAATTCAAGGGAGGATAAAGTTTTTAATGATGTTTTCTAAGGTATGTTATTTACAAGTCATCTCACCATTTTCGCAATAATGTTTTTTCTAGAATGATTCAGATAGTGAAATATGGAGGATGTTGAGAAAAAATATCCAAGTAACTCTAATAAAAATTTCATCTTGTGGGTCGTTGTAGTTTGGGACTTACACTCTGTGGAAGATAGGGTTTGCGACTATTCTTGAAACTAGTCTAAAACATGTGTTTTGGGTTAAAACGTCATAACTTCTTCATAACAAATCCAAATTTAGTGAGACAAAATGCACTGGTTAGAGTACAATATGTAGTATGTTTTTTACCATTTTTATATCCATAAATAAAATATTCCGCATGTGGAATGCTATACAATGTTTCTCTCTAGAATAAGCCAGAATTCAACAAGGTCTTCCATTTTTACTATAACTCTTTTTCTGGGAGGTTCCAAGTAATGAAACCCGGAGGATTTGCAGAGATGAAACTGAAGAATATTGTGTATCATTTTCATACCTTTATTCATTATAGGTACAAATTTATTCTTGTTCCAAGTCAGGTTTGTTGACTAATCCAAAATTAGTCATGTGAGACTAAAGTAAAGTTTGATGAAAATTCTAGTCTCTTGTTGTTGAAGTTAAGGAAGGTTTGCAGGTCTATGATCACATACACTAGGTTTTTTACAGAGTTACAAGTATTTTTATATTCATTTTTTTATGGTTACCTTTGGTCATGACATGGTACGTGCTTGAGGCTACATAACAATGAGGTTTGGCACATGGTTTTATGTATGGGTTTATGGTATTTGGCTTATGAATTTGTGATGTATTGCTAGATGACTCGTGTTGGTTGTCTTGATGTATGTTTTGGTATATGGTTGAGGTATATGTTGAGCTCATGGATGAGATACTTAGTTCATGAGTTGGCATATACATGAGGTGTATGGTATGGTGATGTTGGTACATCTTGATGAGGTATAACTTGGCTTGTTATTGATACATGATTTGTACATGCTTGGTACATTGTTAGAGGCACTTGTTGGTAATCTTGTTGGACATATTTGTAGTGATATTGTCACATGGTTTATGGTTGATGTGGAATATAGATCTTGGTATTGGTGATGCTTGTGAGGTTTTGTGATGTGCATCGTTGATGCACTTATGATGGTACAGGTTGTACTAGTTGTTGATGTACATGATTGGTTGAGTGATATTATTGTGATATTGGATATGAGATCTATGTTATCAGATCTGATATATTGAGGAGAGTATTGGTACAATTTGTTGGTATATTTGGTACATTTTGGTACATGTTATTGGTACATGTTGATTACAGGTTATTGGTACAGATTGGTACAGTTTGTTGGTATAGGTTGTGACAGGTTATTAGCACAGATTGGTACTAGTTTACAATTATATATCTCAAAATGATAATGTGGCAGTGGTTTCATCATTTATTTGACACTTATATTACAGGACGGTTGGATGGGGAAAAGAAAGAGGGTTGTAGCCTCCTTTTAGTTGATGCCAAAGAATCAGGGATTTGGAGCTTCCTTCAGGTTGGAGCCTTGGAACTAGGTGGTTGGAGCCAAAGAACACAAGGGGTTGGAGCCAGAGAATTGGGTGGTTTTAGCCACCTTCTGGTTGGAGCTAGAGAATTTAGTGGTTGTAGCCACCTTTCTATTGGAGCCGAAGAACACAAGGGGTTGGAGCCTCCTTCTGGTTGGAGCCAAAGAATTGGGTGGTTGTAGCCACCTTCTGGTTAGAACCAAAGAACACAAGGATTTGGAGCCTCCTTCTGGTTGGAGATAGAGATTTGGAAGTTGGTGCTTCCTTGAATGTAATTCTTAAAGACATAAAATAAAAGAATTGTGTGGTTTTCTTCCGCATTTGGTTTCCACGTAAAATACTGGTATACTCTGCAATGTGTGGATGTGTCTATTATTGTTTATTATGCACTAATGGATGTTAATGTTATATGATGAATTAATGATGAACTTATAAACATTTTTGATAAGTTAAAGGAATACACATTGTGGTTAAAAGGATTAATAAGTGGTATAAATTTCTCATTACTGATTCACCCCCCCTCCCAGTAATCCAACATCTGTAATCAATAGGAATGAGACAAAGTGTGGGAATTTAGTGAGAGCATGAGTGTGAAAAGGTATAAGAGACCAAGAAAGAACAGAGCTATCACTAATGTAATCTTATTCCTTCAAATTTATTTAATAAAGGTCAGTTTGTGAAATCGTGTTTCCTATGCGTTTTCGTTTTAAGATCTGTATATAAATTGATTGGACAAGGAGACAAGTGTTTGTGGTTGTAGGAGACCGCATGAAGATCTTGTTGCATATTGCAATCGACCATAGTCAAATTGGGGAATTTAAAATTCATTCCATAGTCTAAGTGAATGGACGGTGGAGATTAGATCAAAGAAAATCCCTTTCTGAAATCAACGACGACAATCATATCATTGGGACTCATCACATCGAGACACAAACTCCATTTAAGAATCATCGAAGATGATATCTATCATTTTGATCGTCGACGATGACTCCAGGATCACTGACGATGATATACTTGGTAATCATGCTGACAAGAAATGGGTCAACGATGATGAACTGGGTGAGTTAAATAAATCAACGGTGAATATTAGACCATAGGAGAAGAATAACGATGGAGAGATAAAATAGATCAGTGAGGTTAAAACAAATCAACGATTCAGATTAAACCCTTCGAACCAGGATCAATGATCTAGGAAGAGGGAAGTGCACCCCATATCGTCGGGGCTGATATATCGTCGAGGCAAGCCGAGGCTTGTACCTTTCTCCCTAAAAACACACTGAAAATGATACACATATTGTCAGGATTAATACATCATTGGGACAACCGGGCTTGTGATCAGTCCACAATAGAAAAACAATGACAACGACGTTATTAGCACTTGGATCCAACTCTAGGCCTCATGGAGGCTTAACATCCAGACTTCAGGGTTTGTTGTGAGTGTTGATTTTTGAATTTTTTTCTGCGAAGAATTAGTGTCAAGTAACAGAGGGTCTGAACTCTATTAATAAGGAATCCTAGACACTGAAGAAAGAGATTGAGAGAAACTAAGTACTGTAGCTATTGACGAGATATTTTAACTCTATTTCTAGTAATATTTGGGCCTAGTACGTCCGTATCAAATAAAATAAAAACATATAGATATCGATTTAGTTGTTTTACATGAATTTCTAAAATGGTACCTACTACTAACTCCCTTTATTGAGAATTGTATACAATGATGGGTTACCTTTTTTCCCATTCCTTAAAAATGTATGACCCCGTGGATTTGGAAATCCAATGTATGGTCTATTTGGCACCCTTCACACCAATAATAACAACTCCAAAGAAGTATAATACACATTCTTAATATACTCTAGTCACAACCACGTGTTTTTATTAAAGGGAAACCTATAAATTACACTTTCAAAGGTGCAATTCTTACACTCAATTTTTAAGGATTAAATAAACAATGAAAAGTTTTCAAGTATTATTAATTAGGATGAAATATTGGATATCCTCTTTGTGGCATCCAAGGTAGTGTTGATACTGAGAGGGGGGTGAATCAGTATCAAGTACAATTTAAAAACCTTTTTCAACTTATACTTAAACCATTCAATTATATCTAATGAGAAATGAACAATAGTATAAGAGTTACACCAATAGACCACAATACACCATGCACAATATATGAGAAATAATCAATAGCTTTTGTTCAAGGGAACTAATGAATTTCAAAGGTAGATATAGCTTCCAAATGTAGAGGGAGGGATAAACCTCCAAGAAGAAGATATATTCCTCCAATATCAAGAGAGAGTTGAACTCTCCATCCTTTCCCCTTCCTTCCACCCAAGAATATATGAGAGATAATAAAACTTTACATTAAATCATCACCATCAACCAATCATC
>JZKD02S1658312.1:124350-145005 GCA_000966675.3 Picea glauca
TTAAACTTAGATAGATAGTCTCCAAGGCAAGAAAAATCACTTGGACTCAAGGTCAATATTTGATTTTCTAACTGTTGTGCTCAAATAATATTGAGTTTACCAAACACAGATTCAACCGTGTTCCAAGCTTCTTTGGGGTCATCAATTCCTTGAAGGTGGTACCTTAAATCAGGAGAGATGGACATTCCGATTAGTCCACGTGCTTCGTCATTCCTATTATCCCATTTGGCTTTCTTATCATCATCAGTGGGTTCTGTTTCCTTTCCCAAGGTAATCTGGTACATGCCTTTACTTCTTAATAAATCTTCCATATGGGATTTCCATTGGAAGTAGTTGTTGCTAGTAAGCAAGACATTACTTGTAGAAGCCATATTAAATATGCAGATAATGTGGATTTAAAAGCTGAAACTAATGATCTGGATGGAAAGATCTCGAAAAGTTATGTAGTTTAAAAAAAAAAAAAGGCACTGAAAACGAACTTCCGATGTGAGAGTTATGCCCTTTTAAAAAAATGCATAAACAATAACCAAATAACCATGTGATAGTGTAAGTTACTTTATGAAGTGACCAGTTTTATAAAGAGAAGTAGGGATCACTTTTACAATGAAGTTACCTTATAACATAAAAGTTGCATGCAAAATAAATAACTCTAAAATAAAATATTAAGCTACTTATAGTGATTCACATTTATACTTGAAGTGAAATGCACTTTACAATTTTTAGCATGAACTTTTTAAAAAAAAGTAACAAAAGAGAGACTTTAACTCAAGACCTCTTACTTAATAAGGCAAGTTTTAACCAAATGGTCTAGAAAAACATATTGTAATGTTCAGAAGGAGGATTGGGGTTGTTGTTGTTGTTGTTATTGTTGTTGAAAACAACCTTGAAGAGCACGCTAAAAAAAAATCTTTTCACACATGAAAAACATTTCGCTTCTCGATGACAACAAGGGTTAGATCTTGGTTAGCTTACCCGAAAGATGCACCTTTTCCTATCTGTTTCTGATTTTCCGAGATCGCACAGGGCATGGGGCAAAGAGCATATGCATATCTAAAACAGTAGCAACCTGGAAATAAAAAATACAAACCGAAATAAAATCAAAATAAAACTTTGCAGAAATTAAAAAAATGCGTATTCAAGCTTTATACCTCCGGATCTGACTGTAATGGTCGTATCTTGGGCAAACATAAACCTTTTCGAGTGAAACGAAAAGTGTTCCTGAATGAAACGAGTGCTCAGGACACAATGGAATAGTCTTGTCAGCCCAGAAATGTACAAAAATTCCAGAAAATGGAGATGAGGCAACTCGGCTTCACGATCTCGATCTACAACAGGAGAGGGTCTTCAAACAGGCTCTGATACCATGTTTGACAACACAGGTATTCCAAAAGAGGATGAACACCTTCAATAAACACTCACATAACCATATCAAAGATCAACACACTGATGTTTTCACGTGGTAAAACCCCTACAAGGAAACATCCATGGCCCCAGCCAACGCGACCACTTGGAGCAGTTTATTAATGCAAAGAAAAAGATTACAGAGAGATTTTACAACAGAGTTTCTCACAATCGATCATCGACAAATGACCCTCCATGATTTTTTAAATAGAGATCATGGACCAAGCAGGTGTTAGCCACAGATCAATGGCTGTTAAGATCGAGGAGAGTATGAACCGTCAGATCACTCTATGTCAGGAACATATCGTGACCATCGGATTTCCTAACTACAAATGCATACTAATGCATACTAAAGAAACACTCTAAGAAACACACTTTTACCTAACGACATATTAGACCAAGTAGATCTTAACTAACTCATAAGTGTCTAAATATTCTAGGAATGACATAGTTGACAAACTAGAAATCCTAGGTTTATCTATTTGAATTGGGGCTTCTAAGAAGTACAAAAAAATGACCATCTAAACAATACATGCTAGATCCCTATAAAAATAGAAAATATGATAAAAGATGGAGCATGAGAGAAACAAGTGAGAGGAGAAGCCATCAACTTTAATATCTCTAGCATGAGGAACACTAAAATTCATAGATGGAAGTCTCTATCTGTCGTACACCCCATAGCGCATTCATGTACTCCAAACAATCAATGATGTAGGTGGGTATCATTGGAGAAAATGGGTGGAAAAATCCACTGAGATCTTATAGAAATCACTACCAAGTTAAGGAGATTCATCACCAAAGTAACAAGGGGTTGAGTAAAATGAATTCAAGAAGAAGAGGCTTATTTAAAGTGATAACAGGTTGGGATTGTCCCTAGAGTTGTAATAGGGGCATATGGGCCCATTAGAGATAAGAGTAGAATAAGTATGGTGGCCATTTAATGTAAGGTAGACTAGGTCTACAATGTTAGTTATTATTAAATATGACCCCATTAGGTAGTTCATATTTAATAAATGTAGTGTGGCCTCATTAAAGAAGGTCCACTAGGTAGTTAACATTTTTTAGGATATAAATAAAGATGGATTCCTCTTTATTGAGCATGTATGAGAAGATCAATGTATTGGAGCTCATATCATTGGGAGGTTGCCCCCTTGAAGAGGCAAGTGAACATTGCGTCTAGTTCTTAATATCAATAAAGGTTTGCGTATAGTGTTATTTTCCAATTCTAGTTTTGTAATTTTCCTTTCACTGCTATATCTCCATCTATCCTGCTCTATTTAATTGCTTTCCATTGCTATATTATGTTTGGTTTGCTCTGAATATTCCGTTTCAACTAACAAGGAACACTATAACCACCTTCACAAGGCCAATCCAATTCACAATAGTTGATATCTCAACCTTGAGAACAATAGCTAAACATTAACAATAATCAAATTTGAGCAACTAAACATCTTAAGATTTTCCCTTCCAAAATCGAAAAAAATGATTCATGTATACTCGTTAAAGAAGTAAATTTATTGTATACTTAATATATATGAAGATACATTCAAATAAAATAACCTAAACAAGCAAGAGCACCTTAATATATTTTTATCATATTGCAATCAATTCCATTTCGCTATAAATTTAGTGTTACTTTTTTTTTCCAACGGGAAAATTTCTCAATTATATTATTGAATATAATGTGTTCTCTAGTCTAGAGATGTTACAAAAACAATGCTAAAAAGACATAACTGTCAATGAATCTTTCGCCAATAGTGGTCTCTCGACCATCGGATGGAGAAAGTTCAAAAATAAGAGAGGTATAATACTAGGTTACAAAGAGAGCGTTGCAATGACTTTGCAGTCAAATAACTTCAGAGGAAGCCAATGATCAGAAATATAAAATAAAGGCACAAAATACTTGGAAATAGAAGAGGGGAATATAGGCAGAGCTTAATAGAGAGTAATGAAATGGGATAGGCACTCATGGCCATCTATCCAGAGGTTGTAGGCAATAATGCCCTTTTTTTTTTCTGAAGTGCCAACTTGGATAAATGGTCTGCAGATTTATTGTGCTCCCGGAAGATGTGGTTGAAGCTGAGGTTTTTAAAAGAGGGCAGAAGTAATCTGATTATGTCCTTCCAATCCAGAAGGGAGATAGCTTGAAGGTCACCCTATTGTTTAACCACTCAATGATAATTCTTGAATCTCCAAGCATATGAAGAGCTTCAATGTGAAGTCTGGAGGCCAAAAATAGTGTAGCCCAGACACCCAAAAGTTCATCTCTGGTATTGGTACCCAGGCCACAATTAAAAGTCCATCGATAGAAGGATTTTTTTGATAATTTGATCAGTCCACCATCACCACTCTGTGATCCATTCAATGATGCTTCTCCATCAAACCATCTAGTTGTAAAATCCTCAAGTTCATGAATCCTCTTTGTGGTCTTTTTTCTTGGCTTATAAGGGTGGCTTTCATTCCAACTTTTAAATAAAACCAGTGTTTTATGAGCTGTAGTGTTCATGGAAGGGATCTCATTTGAGAATATTTTATTGTTCCTGATCAACCAAATGGACCAACAAATTAGAGATGGAAGATGTTTAAAAAAGAGTTCCCTATGCATCCAATAATCAAAGAAGGAAGAGATAGATGGCCTGTCCCAAGAAAATTTGATATCAAGCACCAAGGTGATTTTTCTCCAAACCGATCTGGTGAATGGGCAATTGATGAACAAGTGGTTTGCAGTCTCAGCATCTTTGAAGCAAAGTTGGCAGATGTTTGGTCCAAACCAACCTTTTTTCTGAAGGATATCCCAGGTGTTCAGTTTATAATTGGTCATGAGCCAAGAGAAGAGCTTTATTTTGTGGGGAAGATGCCAGCGCCACATTTTTTTTCTCCAACCCTTTAAATTAGTTGGCCAGATCGAATGTATAATCTCTGTGTAGACATTTTGAACAGTAATATTTCCCGAATGATCTCCCCTGAACTATAACAAGTGATCAACCTTATCATTTAAGTGAATACCTGCAAGAAATAATCCCGCGTAGAAGGTGTTCCAGATTGTAACATGGTCATCGTTGAGGCCGAGCGAAGTGCTGGAAATCCATCTGTCAGGAAGAGAAGCCGAAAGAGATCGATCCCGGATCTGAAAAAGATACCAGATATTTCTTGAATGAATATACTCTATAAGAAATGGAGTAAGAAAGGAGGCATCTCCCAGCCCAAGGATGTGATCGCGGCCTAGCAAGATGGAGTGACCCGACCCTAGTTGCCAATAGAGCCCACACATAATCCAATCTTTTGATTTTATTAGATTTTTCCAGAAAAATGAGTATGCCTTGGAGGTAGCCGAATTAGAATGAAGCCAATTGATAACTGTGGAATGTGCTAGGTATTTGTCTTTAATGATGGAATGCTAAATGCTCGGTGAAGTCAAAACTCGCCAAAGAGAGTTGGCTACAAGTGCATAGCTGAAATGGAATAAATTGCGCATCCCCCATCCTCCTTTTTGTTTTGGTTTTACCAAGGATTCCCAGTTGCAAAGATGTTGTCTAGACCGGTCTAAGCAACTCGACCAGAGGAAATTATATGTCAAGCGGTGGAGTTTTGTAATTACCAAAGCGGGAATGGCTGCAAGAACCATCCAATAAACTGGTTGTCCTTCAAGAACAACTTTGATGAGGGTGAAACGACCACCAAGAGAGAGCCATCTCGTGCATCAATGGCCAGCCTTTTTTTCTATTTTTGCAATGAGCCAATGCCATTCCGCTAGCTTATAGGAGTTTGCCTTTAAAAAATATCCCAGATACTTGAGTCCGGTGGAAAGATGAGTAAAGTTATATGGAAAGATACCCTTGAGATGATCCAGAATGTGTTGTTGTATGTTTGCAAAGTGAAAAGTTTATTTTTCCCCAATTGATCGACAAACCCATAACATTGCAGAAAGTATTTAAAATCTCTTTAATCTTAGTCCATTCCTACAAAGAATCATTAGTCATGATGAGAACATCATCAACAAAGAGAAGACGTAGGATCTTGATGGTCCTGGACACTTTTATTCCAGAGATCTTTCCATCAGCTTGTCCAAGTTTAAGGAGAAGGCTCAAGGCTTCCATGGCCAAGATGAAAAGCAGGGGAGAGAGGGGGCAACCTTGNAAGGAGATTCATCACCAAAGTAACAAGGGGTTGAGTAAAATGAATTCAAGAAGAAGAGGCTTATTTAAAGTGATAACAGGTTGGGATTGTCCCTAGAGTTGTAATAGGGGCATATGGGCCCATTAGAGATAAGAGTAGAATAAGTATGGTGGCCATTTAATGTAAGGTAGACTAGGTCTACAATGTTAGTTATTATTAAATATGACCCCATTAGGTAGTTCATATTTAATAAATGTAGTGTGGCCTCATTAAAGAAGGTCCACTAGGTAGTTAACATTTTTTAGGATATAAATAAAGATGGATTCCTCTTTATTGAGCATGTATGAGAAGATCAATGTATTGGAGCTCATATCATTGGGAGGTTGCCCCCTTGAAGAGGCAAGTGAACATTGCGTCTAGTTCTTAATATCAATAAAGGTTTGCGTATAGTGTTATTTTCCAATTCTAGTTTTGTAATTTTCCTTTCACTGCTATATCTCCATCTATCCTGCTCTATTTAATTGCTTTCCATTGCTATATTATGTTTGGTTTGCTCTGAATATTCCGTTTCAACTAACAAGGAACACTATAACCACCTTCACAAGGCCAATCCAATTCACAATAGTTGATATCTCAACCTTGAGAACAATAGCTAAACATTAACAATAATCAAATTTGAGCAACTAAACATCTTAAGATTTTCCCTTCCAAAATCGAAAAAAATGATTCATGTATACTCGTTAAAGAAGTAAATTTATTGTATACTTAATATATATGAAGATACATTCAAATAAAATAACCTAAACAAGCAAGAGCACCTTAATATATTTTTATCATATTGCAATCAATTCCATTTCGCTATAAATTTAGTGTTACTTTTTTTTTCCAACGGGAAAATTTCTCAATTATATTATTGAATATAATGTGTTCTCTAGTCTAGAGATGTTACAAAAACAATGCTAAAAAGACATAACTGTCAATGAATCTTTCGCCAATAGTGGTCTCTCGACCATCGGATGGAGAAAGTTCAAAAATAAGAGAGGTATAATACTAGGTTACAAAGAGAGCGTTGCAATGACTTTGCAGTCAAATAACTTCAGAGGAAGCCAATGATCAGAAATATAAAATAAAGGCACAAAATACTTGGAAATAGAAGAGGGGAATATAGGCAGAGCTTAATAGAGAGTAATGAAATGGGATAGGCACTCATGGCCATCTATCCAGAGGTTGTAGGCAATAATGCCCTTTTTTTTTTCTGAAGTGCCAACTTGGATAAATGGTCTGCAGATTTATTGTGCTCCCGGAAGATGTGGTTGAAGCTGAGGTTTTTAAAAGAGGGCAGAAGTAATCTGATTATGTCCTTCCAATCCAGAAGGGAGATAGCTTGAAGGTCACCCTATTGTTTAACCACTCAATGATAATTCTTGAATCTCCAAGCATATGAAGAGCTTCAATGTGAAGTCTGGAGGCCAAAAATAGTGTAGCCCAGACACCCAAAAGTTCATCTCTGGTATTGGTACCCGGGCCACAATTAAAAGTCCATCGATAGAAGGAGTTTTTTGATAATTTGATCAATCCACCATCACCACTCTGTGATCCATTCAATGATGCTTCTCCATCAAACCATCCAGTTGTAAAATCCTCAAGTTCATGAATCCTCTTTGTGGTCTTTTTTCTTGGCTTATAAGGGTGGCTTTCATTCCAACCTTTAAATAAAGCCAGTGTTTTATGAGTTGTAGTGTTCATGGAAGGGATCTCATTTGAGAAGATTTTATTGTTCCTGATCAACCAAATGGACCAACAAATTAGAGATGGAAGATGTTTAAAAAAGAGTTCCCTATGCATCCAATAATCAAAGCAGGAAGAGATAGATGGCCCGTTCCAAGAAGAGTTGATATCAAGCACCAAGGTGATTTTTCTCCAAACCGATCTAGTGAATGGGCAATTGATGAACAAGTGGTTTGCAGTCTCAGCATCTTTGAAGCAAAGTTGGCAGATGTTTGGTCCAAACCAACCTTTTTTCTGAAGGATATCCTAGGTGTTCAGTTTATAATTGGTCATGAGCCAAGAGAAGAGCTTTATTTTGTGGGGAAGATGCCAGCGCCAATTTTTTTTTCTCCAACCCTTTAAATTAGTTGGCCAGATCGAATGTATAATCTCTGTGTAGACATTTTGAACAGTAATATTTCCCGAATGATCTCCCCAGAACTATAACAAGTGATCATCCCTATCATTTAAGTGAATACCTGCAAGAGATAATCTCGCGTAGAAGGTGTTCCAGATTGTAACATGGTCATCGTTGAGGCCGAGCAAAGTGTTGGAAATCCATCTGTCAGGAAGAGAAGCCGAAAGAGATCGATCCCGGATCTGAAAAAGATACCAGATATTTCTTGAATGAATATGCTCTATAAGAAATGGAGTAAGAAAGGAGGCATCTCCTAGCCCAAGGATGTGATCGTGGCCTAGCAAGATGGAGTGACCCGACCCTAGTTGCCAACAGAGCCCACACATAATCCAGTCTTTTGATTTTATTAGATTTTTCTAGAAAAATGAGTACGCCTTGGAGGTAGTTGAATCAGAGTGAAGCCAATTGCTAACTGTGGAATGTNCCACTCAATGATAATTCTTGAATCTCCAAGCATATGAAGAGCTTCAATGTGAAGTCTGGAGGCCAAAAATAGTGTAGCCCAGACACCCAAAAGTTCATCTCTGGTATTGGTACCCAGGCCACAATTAAAAGTCCATCGATAGAAGGATTTTTTTGATAATTTGATCAGTCCACCATCACCACTCTGTGATCCATTCAATGATGCTTCTCCATCAAACCATCTAGTTGTAAAATCCTCAAGTTCATGAATCCTCTTTGTGGTCTTTTTTCTTGGCTTATAAGGGTGGCTTTCATTCCAACTTTTAAATAAAACCAGTGTTTTATGAGCTGTAGTGTTCATGGAAGGGATCTCATTTGAGAATATTTTATTGTTCCTGATCAACCAAATGGACCAACAAATTAGAGATGGAAGATGTTTAAAAAAGAGTTCCCTATGCATCCAATAATCAAAGAAGGAAGAGATAGATGGCCTGTCCCAAGAAAATTTGATATCAAGCACCAAGGTGATTTTTCTCCAAACCGATCTGGTGAATGGGCAATTGATGAACAAGTGGTTTGCAGTCTCAGCATCTTTGAAGCAAAGTTGGCAGATGTTTGGTCCAAACCAACCTTTTTTCTGAAGGATATCCCAGGTGTTCAGTTTATAATTGGTCATGAGCCAAGAGAAGAGCTTTATTTTGTGGGGAAGATGCCAGCGCCACATTTTTTTTCTCCAACCCTTTAAATTAGTTGGCCAGATCGAATGTATAATCTCTGTGTAGACATTTTGAACAGTAATATTTCCCGAATGATCTCCCCTGAACTATAACAAGTGATCAACCTTATCATTTAAGTGAATACCTGCAAGAAATAATCCCGCGTAGAAGGTGTTCCAGATTGTAACATGGTCATCGTTGAGGCCGAGCGAAGTGCTGGAAATCCATCTGTCAGGAAGAGAAGCCGAAAGAGATCGATCCCGGATCTGAAAAAGATACCAGATATTTCTTGAATGAATATACTCTATAAGAAATGGAGTAAGAAAGGAGGCATCTCCCAGCCCAAGGATGTGATCGCGGCCTAGCAAGATGGAGTGACCCGACCCTAGTTGCCAATAGAGCCCACACATAATCCAATCTTTTGATTTTATTAGATTTTTCCAGAAAAATGAGTATGCCTTGGAGGTAGCCGAATTAGAATGAAGCCAATTGATAACTGTGGAATGTGCTAGGTATTTGTCTTTAATGATGGAATGCTAAATGCTCGGTGAAGTCAAAACTCGCCAAAGAGAGTTGGCTACAAGTGCATAGCTGAAATGGAATAAATTGCGCATCCCCCATCCTCCTTTTTGTTTTGGTTTTACCAAGGATTCCCAGTTGCAAAGATGTTGTCTAGACCGGTCTAAGCAACTCGACCAGAGGAAATTATATGTCAAGCGGTGGAGTTTTGTAATTACCAAAGCGGGAATGGCTGCAAGAACCATCCAATAAACTGGTTGTCCTTCAAGAACAACTTTGATGAGGGTGAAACGACCACCAAGAGAGAGCCATCTCGTGCATCAATGGCCAGCCTTTTTTTCTATTTTTGCAATGAGCCAATGCCATTCCGCTAGCTTATAGGAGTTTGCCTTTAAAAAATATCCCAGATACTTGAGTCCGGTGGAAAGATGAGTAAAGTTATATGGAAAGATACCCTTGAGATGATCCAGAATGTGTTGTTGTATGTTTGCAAAGTGAAAAGTTTATTTTTCCCCAATTGATCGACAAACCCATAACATTGCAGAAAGTATTTAAAATCTCTTTAATCTTAGTCCATTCCTACAAAGAATCATTAGTCATGATGAGAACATCATCAACAAAGAGAAGACGTAGGATCTTGATGGTCCTGGACACTTTTATTCCAGAGATCTTTCCATCAGCTTGTCCAAGTTTAAGGAGAAGGCTCAAGGCTTCCATGGCCAAGATGAAAAGCAGGGGAGAGAGGGGGCAACCTTGGCGTAGATCTCTGCCACTACGAAAGAAGATAGACGACTCCCCATTAATCAAGATGGCTAGATTTACACTCACTGCACAACTCATAATCCACTTAATCAAATGGTAGCTAAAACCTATCTGTGTCAAGATCAACTTGAGGAAAAAAATCCCATTGGTGGGAAACATGTATACAAAGAGTATACATAGAGTTGAAAGGAATCCCATTGGTGGAAAAATAGAGATAAGATGATGGAAACATAGTGTTAGCATGAATATGTTCATTTTGGTAGAAAATTTTCGTTTAAAATCGTGAATATATGGGACGCATAGACAATATCATTGAAAATTTTCCAAACATAGTAATATAAAGTTGGTGTTTTATTTATTAAAAAGGATATTTTCAAGACTATATCATTGAAAATTTTCCAAACATAGTAATATAAAGTTGGTGTTTTTTATTTATTAAAAAGAACATTTTAAAGATGGAAAAAAATAAAAGCATATTTTCATTACTCTGCAAAAGTCCAACAAACAAAAGAGTTTAAGATATTTAAGATAGAGAATCGAAAAACCTACTGATCAATGCATTCAACTACAGAAATTTGCATTTTAATATTTCGTGTACTTTATAGGAGGGCCCACCAAAAGGATCTTCTTTTCTTGCAAAATGACAGCGCCTTACAAATTATTTCCCTAAATAAATTGCCAAAAGAAATAAATCAACTCAACACCTGTCAAAAACGTGTCATGAAATGTCACAGTGACGTGGCATGACAGTAAACCGGGCCATTAAAATCTGGGATCGAAGGAAAGAATTAGTTGTAAATTGTAATTAAGTCGAAAGGCGTACATCTATTGACAATGGGCACATTTAATAGGTTTTTAGTTCTTAATACGTTTTCTATGGATGAGATTAAATATCCCTTGAATATTCTTAGTCGTCACAATAAATGAATGGCTTTGATTTCATCCATTAACTTCAGAGTGTTCACTAACTTATTGCCAAAAAAATATTAAGTTTCTGTGCTGGCCTCGTTTCGTTTTATTTCTATGCTGACGGCGTTTCGTTTCATTTCTGTGCTGGGCGCGTTTTGTTTTAATATGCCATTAGGAGTTAATCAGCCACGTAATTGTGGCTGTGCTAGTTATACTACATCTGAGTGGAATGGAGTAAGTTAACTTGGGAGTAAATAGATTTGTTTTTCAGTAAAAAAAAATGAGCCTGAATTCCCAAATTTTTAGAGGTAGTTTGATTTTCGCTTGGATCAAAGTTCCATGCATTTTCAAAACCTTTTTCATTTTAAACCAAACCAATCCAGATACTCAGAAATCGATCAGAGTTTTAAATAGGTCAAAATTTAAACCGCACCACCAAACATGCATTTTCAAAACCTTTTTCATTTTAAACCAAACCAATCCAGATACTCAGAAATCGATCAGAGTTTTAAATAGGTCAAAATTTAAACCGTCGAAAGGAAAGATTGCTGCATAGTTAATCCACTCCGGAGTGGAATGCCTACTGGAGTTGGGATGCGGCGAAACTTGCATGTCACAGCGATCTACGGGTGAAGTTTGTTGAAAAAAAAGGATCGGTGGGACCAGGATGAGGTCAGACGTACATCATTTTGGGGTGTGCTGGCAGACTGTTGAATCCATTTATAGAGAGACAAAATGCTCATTTAACCTCTCCTCCTCATTTTTAGTAATGATTCCTTTCCCTTTCCCTACCCTCCATCCATTCGTTTCCGTAGATTCTTACTTGCCTGAGCCGTTCAATTCTGGTCCGTCGAATTTCTTTGCTGCCTTTCCGTGCGAGAGTCGATTCATGCAGAATAACCCAACAGCGAGGGATGGTGTGCGGTCGTGGGGCTTTGAGGCTGGCTGGATCCCATCTGGGCCGTTTTCGATTCCATCTGATTTAACACCCACAAACTGGATTTGACCTTTCCATCCCTGAACCTTGACTGGGTCTTCTGTTTTCTATTTATTCGTTTTCCACACCGATCTTCACAGCACTGGAGGTCGAGGGTTCATTCTCTTCCTTCGATCATGGGGTTCCTCGCCATTCCCAGACTGCTGCTGCACGCTGCGGTTTTGGTAGCAGGCGTCAAAAACGCAATTTCGTGGGCTCTCCAATGTGTTGGGTTGGCCGAGATTCTGGAACCCGAGACCTCCTCTTCCTCTTCACGGCAAGAGACAGACTATAATCCATCTGTGCAAGAGGAAATACTAAGAGAATGGCTGCCCGTTACCACATTCGGCGAGTTTGTGCAGAGATTTCATGGGGAAATTGGAGAGGACGCTGTGTGTGCTGTGTGTTTGAGCGGGATGGAGGCGGAGGACGAGATGAGAGAATTGGGTAATTGCTTTCATGTATTTCACAGGATTTGTTTGGAAAAGTGGCTTCATCAACGTCAGACGACGTGCCCTCTTTGCAGATGCTGTCTCATGCCGGACCCGGAAATGGAAAGGGCCGATACGACGCCCCCTCAGAATAACCAGTCATGGCTTGTGGACAGTATCTCGTTTTTATTTTCCCAAGATTTAGCAGTTTACCCCTCGTAACGTGTGAAAGAGAATTGTCTCATCTGGTTTCGTTGCAGTTCTGGAATGGAGTTAAAANCCACTCAATGATAATTCTTGAATCTCCAAGCATATGAAGAGCTTCAATGTGAAGTCTGGAGGCCAAAAATAGTGTAGCCCAGACACCCAAAAGTTCATCTCTGGTATTGGTACCCAGGCCACAATTAAAAGTCCATCGATAGAAGGATTTTTTTGATAATTTGATCAGTCCACCATCACCACTCTGTGATCCATTCAATGATGCTTCTCCATCAAACCATCTAGTTGTAAAATCCTCAAGTTCATGAATCCTCTTTGTGGTCTTTTTTCTTGGCTTATAAGGGTGGCTTTCATTCCAACTTTTAAATAAAACCAGTGTTTTATGAGCTGTAGTGTTCATGGAAGGGATCTCATTTGAGAATATTTTATTGTTCCTGATCAACCAAATGGACCAACAAATTAGAGATGGAAGATGTTTAAAAAAGAGTTCCCTATGCATCCAATAATCAAAGAAGGAAGAGATAGATGGCCTGTCCCAAGAAAATTTGATATCAAGCACCAAGGTGATTTTTCTCCAAACCGATCTGGTGAATGGGCAATTGATGAACAAGTGGTTTGCAGTCTCAGCATCTTTGAAGCAAAGTTGGCAGATGTTTGGTCCAAACCAACCTTTTTTCTGAAGGATATCCCAGGTGTTCAGTTTATAATTGGTCATGAGCCAAGAGAAGAGCTTTATTTTGTGGGGAAGATGCCAGCGCCACATTTTTTTTCTCCAACCCTTTAAATTAGTTGGCCAGATCGAATGTATAATCTCTGTGTAGACATTTTGAACAGTAATATTTCCCGAATGATCTCCCCTGAACTATAACAAGTGATCAACCTTATCATTTAAGTGAATACCTGCAAGAAATAATCCCGCGTAGAAGGTGTTCCAGATTGTAACATGGTCATCGTTGAGGCCGAGCGAAGTGCTGGAAATCCATCTGTCAGGAAGAGAAGCCGAAAGAGATCGATCCCGGATCTGAAAAAGATACCAGATATTTCTTGAATGAATATACTCTATAAGAAATGGAGTAAGAAAGGAGGCATCTCCCAGCCCAAGGATGTGATCGCGGCCTAGCAAGATGGAGTGACCCGACCCTAGTTGCCAATAGAGCCCACACATAATCCAATCTTTTGATTTTATTAGATTTTTCCAGAAAAATGAGTATGCCTTGGAGGTAGCCGAATTAGAATGAAGCCAATTGATAACTGTGGAATGTGCTAGGTATTTGTCTTTAATGATGGAATGCTAAATGCTCGGTGAAGTCAAAACTCGCCAAAGAGAGTTGGCTACAAGTGCATAGCTGAAATGGAATAAATTGCGCATCCCCCATCCTCCTTTTTGTTTTGGTTTTACCAAGGATTCCCAGTTGCAAAGATGTTGTCTAGACCGGTCTAAGCAACTCGACCAGAGGAAATTATATGTCAAGCGGTGGAGTTTTGTAATTACCAAAGCGGGAATGGCTGCAAGAACCATCCAATAAACTGGTTGTCCTTCAAGAACAACTTTGATGAGGGTGAAACGACCACCAAGAGAGAGCCATCTCGTGCATCAATGGCCAGCCTTTTTTTCTATTTTTGCAATGAGCCAATGCCATTCCGCTAGCTTATAGGAGTTTGCCTTTAAAAAATATCCCAGATACTTGAGTCCGGTGGAAAGATGAGTAAAGTTATATGGAAAGATACCCTTGAGATGATCCAGAATGTGTTGTTGTATGTTTGCAAAGTGAAAAGTTTATTTTTCCCCAATTGATCGACAAACCCATAACATTGCAGAAAGTATTTAAAATCTCTTTAATCTTAGTCCATTCCTACAAAGAATCATTAGTCATGATGAGAACATCATCAACAAAGAGAAGACGTAGGATCTTGATGGTCCTGGACACTTTTATTCCAGAGATCTTTCCATCAGCTTGTCCAAGTTTAAGGAGAAGGCTCAAGGCTTCCATGGCCAAGATGAAAAGCAGGGGAGAGAGGGGGCAACCTTGTCGCAGATCTCTGCCACTACGAAAGAAGGTAGACGACTCCCCATTAATCAAGATGGCTAGATTTGCACTCACTACACAACTCATAATCCACTTAATCAAATGGTAGCTAAAACCTATCTGTGTCAAGATCAATTTGAGGAAAGAAATCCCATTGGTGGAAAACATCCATACAAAGAGTATACATAGAGTTGAAAGGAATCCCATTGGTGGCAAAATAGAGATAAGATGATGGAAACATAGTGTTGGCATGACTATGTTCATTTTGGTAGAAAATTTTCGTTTAAAATCATGACTATATGGGACGCATAGACAATATCATTGAAAATTTTCCAAACATAGTAATATAAAGTTGGTGTTTTATTTATTAAAAAGGACATTTTCAAGACAATATCATTGAAAATTTTCCAAACATAGTAATATAAAGTTGGTGTTTTATTTATTAAAAAGGACATTTTCAAGACAATATCATTGAAATTTTTCCAAACATAGTAATATAAAGTTAGTGTTTTTATTTATTAAAAAGGACATTTTAAAGATGGAAAAAAATAAAAGCATATTTTCATTACTCTGCAAAAGTCCAACAAACAAAAGAGTTTAAGATATTTAAGATACAGAATCGAAAAACCTACTGATCAATGCATTCAACTACAGAAATCTGCATTTTAATATTTCGTGCACTTTATAGGAGGGCCCACCAAAAGGATCTTCTTTTCTTGCAAAATGACAGCGCCTTACAAATTATTTCCCCAAATAAATTGCCAAAAGAAATAAATCAACTCAACACCTGTCAAAAACGTGTCATGAAATGTCACAGTGACGAGGCATGACAGTAAACTGGTCCATTAAAATCTGGGATCGAAGGAAAGAATTAGTTGTAAATTGTAATTACGTCGAAAGGCGTACACCTATTGACAATGGGCACATTTAATAGGTTTTTAGTTTTTAATACGTTTTTTATGGACGAGATTAAATATGCCTAGAATATTCTTAGTCGTCACAATAAATGAATGGCTCTGATTTCATCCATTAACTTCCGAGCGGTTATAAAGACATCCGTTTATATGTTTACTTTTTTACATTTACCTAATCGTGTTTAAAAATTACTGTGTTCACTAACTTATTGCCACGTCTACCTGATTAAAAAATATTAAGATATTCACACAGAGTGGTGGCCGCGTTTCTGTGCTGGCCTCGTTTCATTTCTGTGCTGGCCTAGTTTTAATATGCCTTTCGGCTTTAATCAACCATAATCAACCACGTAATTGTGGCTGTGCTAGTTATACTACATCTGAGTGGAATGGAGTAAGTTAACTCGAGAGTAAATAGATTTGTTTTTCAGTAAAAAAAACTGACCTGAATTCCCAGATTTTCAGAGGTAGTTTGATTTTCGCTTGGATCAAAGTTCCATGCATTTTCAAAACCTTTTTCATTTTAAACCAATCCAGATACTCAAAAATCGATCAGAGTTCTAAATAGGTCAAAATTTAAACCGCACCACCAAAAAAACTACCGAAAAAATAACTCGAAAGGAAAGATTGCTCCATAGTTAATCCACTCCGGAGTGGAATGCCTACTGGAATTTGGATGCGGCGAAACTTGCATGTCACAGCGATCTACGGGTGAAAGTTTGTTGAAAAAAAAGGATCGGTGGGACCAGGATGAGGTCAGACATACATCATTTTGCGGTGTGGCATCATTTTGGGGTGTGGTGGCAGACTGTTGAATCCATTTATAGAGAGACAAAATGCTCATTTAACCTCTCCTCCTCATTTTTAGTAATGATTACTTACCCTTTCCGCTACCCTCCATCCATTCGTTTCCGTAGATTCTTTCTTGCCTGAGCCGTTCAATTCTGGTCCGTCGAATTTCTTTGCTACCTTTCCGTGCGAGAGTCGATTCATGCAGAATAACCCAACAGCGAGGGATGGTGTGCGGTCGTGGGGCTTTGAGGCTGGCTGGATCCCATCTGGGCCGTTTTCGATTCCATCTGATTTAACACCCACAAACTGGATTTGACCTTTCCATCCCTGAACCTTGACTGGGTCTTCTGTTTTCTATTTATTCGTTTTCCACACCGATCTTCACAGCACTGGAGGTCGAGGGTTCATTCTCTTCCTTCGATCATGGGGTTCCTCGCCATTCCCAGACTGCTGCTGCACGCTGCGGTTTTGGTAGCAGGCGTCAAAAACGCAATTTCGTGGGCTCTCCAATGTGTTGGGTTGGCCGAGATTCTGGAACCCGAGACCTCCTCTTCCTCTTCACGGCAAGAGACAGACTATAATCCATCTGTGCAAGAGGAAATACTAAGAGAATGGCTGCCCGTTACCACATTCGGCGAGTTTGTGCAGAGATTTCATGGGGAAATTGGAGAGGACGCTGTGTGTGCTGTGTGTTTGAGCGGGATGGAGGCGGAGGACGAGATGAGAGAATTGGGTAATTGCTTTCATGTATTTCACAGGATTTGTTTGGAAAAGTGGCTTCATCAACGTCAGACGACGTGCCCTCTTTGCAGATGCTGTCTCATGCCGGACCCGGAAATGGAAAGGGCCGATACGACGCCCCCTCAGAATAACCAGTCATGGCTTGTGGACAGTATCTCGTTTTTATTTTCCCAAGATTTAGCAGTTTACCCCTCGTAACGTGTGAAAGAGAATTGTCTCATCTGGTTTCGTTGCAGTTCTGGAATGGAGTTAAAAAATAACAATCAGAGGATCACTTCCAGAATATTGTGTCTCCTTGATTGTAAGGTTACAGATTTCGTTCCTCACGAATATGATGCCGTCTTGATTTCAATGTCATGGATGTTTTTTTCTCGTTAACATGATCAATGGACTAAAGTTGGAGTTTTAATTTCTATTTTTCCAGCATATGAATCTGGGACAAAAACCTAAATCGCAGCAAAAAAAACCTAAAAGATTCACTAAATTCAATTTAAAAAGGTTAAAAACTAGCACAGCTGGTAACTCGAGGAACGCAAGGTAACCGCTGAGAACTCGTGTTCCCGATACATTGAGAACCTTGTTTTCAATATAAAACGTTTGTGATAATTCGTCTGTGGTAATATGAAATGTTTGGCTGCATTAGGTTGATAAATGGAACGTGGCAATTACATATCCTTACAGTAATTTTTTAATGTGATTAGGTAAATGTTAAAAAGTAAACATGTTAATGGATGCCTTGATAAATGCAAGAAAGTTATGAACAATAAATCTGATCCATTGATTTTTGAGGACGACTAAGAATATGCCAGCATCTTCAATGCATAGCCATCATATTAGGGTTTAAGATTAAATAAGGTTAAATAAGGTTAAAAGATCATTAATTGTGCCCATTGTCAATAAATGTACCCTTTTCGAGGTAATTAAAAAAAATTTCAATTTTTACTTCTCCCTATATAAATTTGGGTGAAACTATCTATTTCTGTTGTTTAAATAACTACCCATTTCTATTGTTTAAATTAATTTTGGAATACATCAATGTTGTTTAAATTAATTTTTGAATACATCAATGATACAACCTCCATGTTATTTGTTAATATATGCATTTATTAATAATTCATTAAAAAAAACTCCATTTAAAACAATTAAATGTATAGACCATAACCCTAACTTTACATCAACTCTCTCTACCTAATAGAGGACACCTTTACATGTATTGTGCTTAGTTACAAGACATGTCTTTTTTTTTTAAAGTTAAAGCTTTAAAATATAACCAATGAGTAAAATTTATAATGAAGTGATATGCATTTTACATTTAAAATTAATTTATAATTTTTGTGTCATACAATTTGTACTTCATTTTATTTCATATTTATATTTTGATTACTTTAGAGTTAAATCACATACAATGTGCACTTTGTGTCATTTTATAATAAGTTTATATACAATTTGCACCTTGTATTACTTTATAATATAAAATTCAAATACAATTTGCAAATTAGATTATCTATATAAATTTAAAAGTTACTTTAGAATAAAATCACTTGGAAAATAGAGAAGAACATGTGAACCCTTAACTATTTATTAAAAAAAAACATTCCAACAAGTGACTTAAAGGAAAATTAGATATAGAGCTTCGGGAGAGAGGATTTTTTTTTGGCCCTCTTAATAGTTGGGTTTTCATGATCCCCAATGCACATTAAACCTTTTTTATTCTGCAATTTGAATGAACACGATGTGAATTTCCAATCTAGATTGCAACTCGATTTTTCAATTTGTTCCATTCAATTTTCCACTCCAGTTTGCTCAAAAAAAGCTAGAGCCATGGTTCAACCCTCATTCTTCATGGCCCACAAATATATCTTATTGCATAATAGAATTGCCTTCCCACTGCACTAAGGTTTTGAATTATTTCCCACACTATGGACACTCTCCAATATATCTACCCATTTGATAGTGTAAATGATAACGATAGTTGTGGAAACGTTTCCCCCTACAGACAGGTGAAACCCCTCTTGGATCAAGATTCCTCTGACCCAAGATAGAAGGTATCAAATGGTTCCCTATTTTCCCCTTAAATCTATTTTATATTCCTACAAATAGAATGAGAAGAGAAGATGAGAGAATGTGATAGCTGACCTACCTCCTTTCAGTCGGTTGTCCTCACTGCTCCAGCCTTTGATCTTAATGTCTAAGCTCCTGGTGCAAGAGAAACTTTGCAAGAGACAAAACAATACTTCCTCCTTCCACAATATACTATTAGGAAAAATAGATCTATCTATATTGAAATAAGAAAAAATAAACATGCATATAATAAGCAACATAGGCATGAGAGGAATAGGCCAAGTTATATTATAAGGAGAGAAATATAGCACTTACAACGTCGGTGTTGATGTTCTAATAGCTTGTTAGGGACCTAACCCCTCACATAGGTAGACTAATAGTTTTCCCTGTAATAAAGGTCAATATTAATAAGGCATAGCAATAAGAAGGAATAAGTCCAATGTAAGAAGACCTAATAGAAGCTTTCGCTTCTAGATTGTTCTTTTGGATAGACATATTTAGTATAAATAGGAGTAGAGGGTATGAGAAGTTTTGTCTTGGATATTATTGTAATAGAGATCTACGCTGCTGGAGGTTTCCCCCTCGAAGAGGCAAGTGAGCATTGCTCTCATTAATCAAAGTTCTCTTTCTGGTGTTATTCTGGTATTATTGTGGAGTTGTTCTGGTTATATCATTGTTTATCTTCCATTTCTAGCTAATTATTTATGTTTTGCATACTATTTTATATCTGGAATATTCCAAGTGGTATCAGAGCACCTTCCTCGGTAAAAAATTGTGGGTTAATTTTTTCTTAGGGTAGAGATGTATTCTGACGTCTTAAAGCTACAAAGATCTGTCGTTACGCGCATACACCTGCGATCGGGGATTCATACATGCAAGAAATACAAGTGGTACTTAAGCACACATCTGTTGGCCACCCTTGTAATCCCTATCGATACCCCTTTGAGTGGTAGCGCATCAGACAACACTTGTATACAGATCGACCTAGATCTCATGATGTTGATTAATGTTGGTTGTCATTGATGTCAAGCCTTGAAGAAAGCCCCATATCACAAAGGTTTGGGTAATGGACCCAATATTGTTTGATGTAAATATGATTCATTATTGTTTTTTCATGGTTGATAAGAAGTAAATATGGATGAACTCCAAAGTGGTCCTGTTATGGTAAAATCCCTCACAGGAAGACACTTTGCGGAGTAAGAGAACCCATGCTTAATTGTGTAATAATGAGATGAAGGAAAATGAATTTGTCAGGGACACTATCCTATATGGATAGTTCTTATGATGCCATTTCCAGTGGTATGTAGAAAGTCACATAACTCCTCACGGTTAGAGAGTTATGACCATGTGAAATTGAGGTTTGGGTAATGGGCCCAAGTTTGTTTGATGGATAACAGTATGATTTTTGCTATATTTGAAGGTAATATTATTATAGATGGATAGTACATGTCATTCCATTTCTGGTGGTATGTGGAATGTCACATAAC